>KK112648.1:458724-492350 GCA_000611955.2 Stegodyphus mimosarum
TAAACTTTCCATAATCAGAAAAAGTAGAAGAGCTCGAGCATTTAAAGGAGTCATGAAATTAAAACACCATGACTGACACAAGCGTTAATGAATGATTGGTTTGGAAATCATTTCATAGCCGAGGCTCGGGAACATTAGCATTCATTTGGTTTACCTCATGATGCAAAAATTATCTTGATTGTAGACAACTGTTTGGTTCAAACTTCATTAAAGTTTTAGTGAAAGATAATGTACCCATATTATTCTTTCCTCCAAATTGTACATCCGTCATTCAACCTATGGATATCGTAATAGTGCATGCACTGAAATGCAAACATAAAGTAGCATTTTTAAAAACATGTTAAATTTCTTGAATAATGGCAAGACTATTCAAGAATTTTTTAGATATTTTAACATAAAATCTGCCATGTGGAGAATTGCAAGATCATGGGAGGATGTGTCCCCAGATACTTTAAAAAATGATTGGCATAATTTATGGCCAGCAACCATATTTCATGGTGAAGATGATGAAGATAATAGTGATTAATAGATAATATGATGACGAAGATAATAGCAATGCCACGAATTTGAAGGTTTTTGGCTATTGCAAATCAAAGGTGAAATTTCCCAGTTAATGGATTTTGTAAAGAAATGTTGAAAAGCAGTAATAAATGAGGTATGACGAAACCTCTAGTTATGGCTCTAAATCCAAAAAATACTGCTACCAATAGTGAAGAAAGTGACAGAGAGGTTATTGAAAACGAAAAAATTTCGATTGACAAGTTAGTCGGAATTCTCGACACAGCAGTTACAGGACTTAAACAGTGGAACTTTGTAACTGAACAAGAAATTGTGTCTGTCTATAGAATTAAAGAGAAAGTATTAGCACAGAAAAAACGAAGCAACTTAAAAAACTTGCATTGAAAGAAGTGTTTAATAAAGTAAACAAATAAATATTAAGACTTTTTTTGGTAAATTTTGACATTAATAATGATCATAAATGATTTCTTATTTCATAAATCAGGATTTAATATATTTAATTTTATAATTTCTATATGCCATCTTTTTAGATTTAAAGTGATGATCTAATATCCGGAAAAATCCCAAATCCGGAATTGACGAATCCGGATCTCAGATTTTGTACTGTACATGTAATATATGTTGCATAAAAGGTGGATATTCAGAAATCTAATTTTTAAAAATGCCAAGTAAAGCACATTTTTTTAGCAAATAAATAACAAAAGATATAATCAAATAGACACAATTGAATTATGTATATTAATTATATTCATACATGTAAACATGCAAATAGTTACCTTGAAATCTTCAAACACTGACTAGAAGTTGTTTTTGAAAGCACAAGTATTCCTTTATGAGTGGAATAATGACTTGAAGGGGGAGAGAGAGAGAAGATTAGCATTTTTCAAGTTTATCACAGCTGTATTTTACAATAAAGAATAAGCTTTATGCAACTATTAGTTTATATCAAGCCTGGGCAAACTATGATCCACTGCACATTTTTGTGCAATCTGAGAGCCACATTAATATTTCTCAAATAGCTTTTCTTTAGAGGGTCTTTTAATGCTTCTTTAAGTAATGCACATTTGAATTAGCCAACATTTGAAGTATTTTATAACTCTTAGTTTCATTCAATCAAGACAATTCATAGGTCATATTTTTCACAGATAGATGTAAAACAGCATCATTTATTTCATTAGATTGTTGACTGTTAGAAATTTATTTTTAAGTTAGATTTCATTTTTTATAATAACAATCTAAAAAATACTCATTTTTTCCCACAATCCACTTTTTTTTAAAATGCTAATGTGGCCTTTTGGCCAAAATGTTTGCCCAGGCCTGCAACAAAATAAACAATATATAAAAAGCTTTAATAATTTGCAAGCTTGAAATAACTATGCATCATTTTCTTTTTTTATTTCTTGAAAGCAATATAATTTCTAGATGAATTTTTAAACCACTTAAATTAAATAGAAAATTAAAACGATTTCAAAATACAAAATTTAAAAATTAAACAACTTTTGATAATCCAAGAAATTCATTAGATGCTTTAAAACCTAAAAGGGAGAATAAAGATCACAAAGGGGAGGGGGACTGAAACTTCCTCTGATTTTCAGAATTTTTACGATAATACGTGATTGCCATGCAAAGATCTCAGTCTCAGCTGAGTATGCAACCTTCTGTTTTCTAATATGCAGACAAGAACTCTTGAAACTGAACTATTTGCACTCATCAGTAAATCTAGATAATTTTTATTTATCTGATAGGCATGTGCAATTTCATTTTTGACATAATTTTAAACCACCCTATTTGTAGCCTGATATGTTCCAACCAAGTGCAATGGCAAAGGAAGGTCCCCCAGCACTTCAAAGATTCCACTTTGGCTAGTCATCATTGTAAAAATATGAGCCTTGGCTAAGAATTGAACTCAGGATCTCTAGACACATGCTCTATCAACTGAGCTACCTGTAGCCATTAATTAGCTCTGCATAATTCCAACTTAATCACAACATTTGTATAATTTTACTTTTGACTCTGTCACTAACGATATCAATTCAAATGAAAAGTCTGAATAATTAAGGAAATGATTTAATTCACATTTCTGTTTTTTGCTCCTCTATTCATTCAGCTAAGTTTGATATATTTCTGCATCAGGAAGAAAATAATTCTCAATTAATTATAAACAGGTTAAAACTTTTTTTTCTCTCAATTTGCTACTATAGGTTCCAATCAAATACCTGAAGGTGATTTTTTTCCCCTTAACTCTAAAATATGCATTTGTAAAAGGTTAGTGCAAAATTAAATGCCATAAAATTCATACAACAACTTGGTTAAAAACAGATTTATAACAGATGGTTAAAAACACAAAAACAGATTTAGAGCTATCATTGTAATCTATTTTAGTAGTTGGAAATGAATGCATATGTACGGAGAAATGTCCAGGTATTTTTTCACCAATGGCAAAGAGGTTGATGCCCACCTTTAAATCTAATTAAATTAACTGCATCTGTATATGTCTATATTCAACAAAGGTAACAATATAAAATTATATCATAATTCTTATTATATTTCTTGTTTATTCAGAAATATAGAATATGTATTCATAATTATATTATGTATTCAGAAAATTAATACAGGTAATAATTCAGAATTTTTACATGACAACATGAAAAAGTATGTTTTTCATAAATAGCAAATTACCTTGAAATAATATAAATAGTACTACAATTAATATAAAAAGTGTTAAATTAATAATCAAGCTCAATTTTGTAATTTAATTTTTTAAATTATAAAACTTTTAAAAATAATTTTTTAAATTTCTTGCTTTTAATAAAATAAAATCATCAATAATGTTTTTCAAAATCTATTTCATTATTTAATTTATGCTCTATACATTGATATTTGGAAGCTTCTGTTAAAAATATTCCAAATTCAGATAAGACAGAACTAAACTGTAGACACAAATTAACTTTAAAAGGCTTGATTATGCTTTAGCTACCATAATGGTTGAAATAATATGGCTTTTAAAACTAATAATTTTTGATGGAATAGATAAATATTTACATCATTTGCATATTTAAATGCTAAAGCTGTTCATTTTCAAAATACTTAAATCTAATAACATTAATTTTTTACCAGTTAGAAGCTGCAATTGGAAGTTATATTGTTTAACTTTTAATATCTCTGTTTTAGATGTAAAATTAAAATATTCCACATTTCTTCTGAAAAAAATATTTTTCAGATGAAATGAGTTCTCTTATCAATTGATTCTTGATAATCTAATTTATTAACCTTTTGTTTTCACTTCTCTTCATTGGATACTGATACAGTAACCTTTAAAACTGAATTTTCAAATTTCCCAAGAGTGTTTTAGTTTATCTTTCATAAAAAGAGATATTCCTTCCATTATGTTTGTTTCTTTAATTCAATGTGGAAAAAATTATGAGATATATTAAATATACGAAAACTTGCTCATACTTAAATTACATGAAGAAAACCATAAAATCCCTTATGCAGCCGACCCATTCATTGGGATTCAATATTATGTTAATCTTTTCTTTTTCTTGGAGTATTAAATTTCACAAAGATATACGTAAAATTTGAAAACTGATTTGCTTAATGATGTTATTAATTTCAACCCATTATTTGATGCCTTATAAAAATTTGAACTTTGTATAAATATAAAGTAATAATAATAAGTTGAAAATTATATAAAATACATGACAATGATTTTTTTTGTCTCACTTTAAATATTTAATTATTAATTGTTAATTAAGTTTTTGATTTGGTTAACTGATTTGTTAACTAACTGATTAAGGAAAAGCATGTGGGTGTGCAAGTGCTAAAAATATAGGGCATTTTTTATTTTTTTAATATGCTATTTCAAAATGGTGCTTTGCAATACATTTTAAAACAGAAAGTTAATAATCGAACAATCACGGTACATGTGCATGATCAATTCATTGGTGCAGAAAGTTTTAAAACAAAGGCTGCAAAATCTAACAAAAACAACACCTCCCCCCCCAAAAAAAAGGCTTTGGGCATACAGTTCCTTTTAGCAGTTATACAGATCTCACAATATAACTTCATATTAAAAATTAGACAATTTATGATTCCTTTTCTATGAAAGGAAATGTGAGTCTCAATTACCCTTCCAAAAGCATCCCAGACATGCTATACAGAGTTTAGGTCTGCAGATTTGGCTGACCAATCCACCTGGTTAATATTCTTTTTTTTTTCCATAAAATCATGTACCAGATTAGCTTCATACAAATGAATACTGTTGTCCATAACAATGAACTGAGGGACAACTGCATCCCTGAAAAAGAGAATATAGAGCTGTAAGATCTTTTCTTTGTACGTTGCAGGAGTCACACAGCTTTTGTCAAAGACATGAAGATCAGTGTGCCCATCCAATATGATGCCTGCCAGACTAACAAATCTAATCTGCCATACTGCTCCATTTCTTGGAAGTTGGGGTAGAGAGAGATAGCAGTACCTGGTTTTCTCCAAATGAAGTTAATTTAAGAATTGGCGATTCTTCTAAATCGAGACAAACCAGTGAAGAGAACCGTCTATTAGTGAGGCTTGATCCAAAGTTGATGTTCTCTGCATCATGCTAAATTGGCTTTCTTGTGCAGAGAAGTGAATGGGATTCAAATACACATAACCTTTTAAACTTTATGTACATACAACCTAAAAATGTCTCCCTTAGAAATATTAGACTGTGCTCAGTTTTTTCTCCACATCAACAAATCATCTTCCAAGAGACACAAATATGAAAATATCCTCAAAATATTTTTCATTTACACCACCCGGTAAATGGCCTCAAAAGGCACACTGATTAGAGACAATGGATGACATGTTCACTTGTTTATCCAGATTTCTTCAATTTTAATCTACCATTTTTTAATGGTAATCTAGGATACAGGTGTTAAGACCTTTAGCAAAATCAACTGCTTTTTGAAAAAATAAAATCTTCCACAAAGGCCCCTACGCCTCTAAATTGATCAATTTCTAACCCGAAAAAAAGCAATTTTTATAATGGTGCAGGTACTTTTATTTTAGCACTGTCATGCAAGTAAAATTTTAGTTTACTATTCTGATTAACATGGCAAATGAAAATTCTATCTGCATGGTGATGCTCCACTATAAATGTATCTGCATCTTTAATGAAGGTTATTTTTTGTTTTCAAGATATAAACTGATCTGCGTAAGGGTATGGATGCCTTTATTCTGTGACACCCTCAAGAAAGTTTCTGGCTTTTCTAACATCAGTCATCTAGCATAAAAGTGTCAGCATATTTATGACAAAGTACCACTATAAAGGCATTTCACACATGCTTATACATCACTTAATCACTAGCACTAAATGTGAAATTTTTGGTTCTGTAATAATATTTTATTTTTGGCTTTTCAAAACTGTACACACTTTCACAGCTGCCACAAGTTATATAAACTATCATGTGGCAGTTTGCAAATATTGCACTGAGACCATAATTTTTTTAGTGACACAAGATTTTGCATTGCTTTTAGTTTTTAGGCACAGTTGTAAAAGTTTACATTCAGCATATTTCCATTTTCTACATCAGTCTATTACAGTGATAGCAAAAGTTTTGAAACATCATCAGACTGCTTTCACAAAGCTGCTGGCTAATCAAAAATGTAGATAGTGCAAAAAATAAAAAAAATCTGATAATCCAATCTCTAATAAAAATCAGAAAGATTTTTAAAAACTTTTTAATAAAGCTTAATATTATGATTAAGAAAAGCCATAAAAACATCTGACAGGAAAAAATTAGCTATGTGGCCAGATGTCAATGATAAATTTAATTAAAACTACTTCTATTTTGAGTCTTGGGTGATCTGTTTTTATATTTTATCTATTTATTTTATAGTTACTTTTACTCCTACACTTGAAAGTAAAGTACTCTAAACTTTGAATGAGAGCCTGCACTGAAAATGTTTATTTTTTTCTTGACATGAAAAATCTAGATTATCATTTTTCACACCACTCCTTGTGTGAAATGCAGTTCCAAGATTACTAATGAGTGAAATGTGGTATGTCATTTAACAAAAAACGTTGTTCCAATGAAGCTTGATATTTTAGATTTTTAATTTCTTGCAAGTCTTCATATAACAAAAAAATTATGACACTTATATCCTGCACAGAGAGGTGAATTTGCAAGCTTTGTGACAAAATACTTCCAGAGATTTCTTTGGGAAGGGATGAAGTTTATCTTTCCCTGAATATGAGAGATCCTTTCATTCATATCTTTTTTTTCAATTAATAAATATTTCATAAATATTTACTCACAGATGCAATGAGACAAGCTTTCGTTGTTGTTGTGACTAATCTTGCTTGTCTGACATCAGAACACGCCCATTAAATTCCTCGTGGCGAGGAAGCAAGATTCTGCCTGTCGTTAGAAAGAGCACTGGGCATCATACAGGCGACAGGATGACTCTGCACAGTTTTACCTCCAATTTTGGAGGGCCTCCCATGCCTTCTCCGGAATTCGAGTATGGGCCCTTCGGTGTACAGCAGTCAGCATCACTAACCACTTTCCTGATTGAGTGGCAGACAAACTTTTTGTCCACATATGTATATTTCAACATAACAGAATAAGATTTTTTTTTTCAAGATCATTCACTGTCTTCGAAAAATATGCTTTATATGTGTTTCAAAGAATGCTTTGTTTATAAATATTCTGTGTTCTTTCATTATGGTGAATGTTATTTTTATGATTAAAAAGTCACTTCTATAAAGAATTAACATTGGCAGAGGAAACAAACTAGCCAGTAATTAAATTCTGGGTTTAGATCTCTGCAAACTTGAAGGTAAAAAATTAATCATTTTGAAATTTTATAGGCTGTATATCTGAAGGAAATGCTGTATGATTTCTCAAATTTAAATGCTTTGAAATATATAAATAAACAAATTTTATATACTGTCAGTCTGATCATTGCCAAAGTACTTTTGTTAAGCAATGTAACACTTGGAACAAAATCTCACATTTCAAATTCAAAAGTTTTGAAAAAAAAAAAAAAGATTAATTTTCAAAGGAAATGGATATTCACATACAGTGAATGATACTGCCAAGAGCTACAGAATAAATAAACAGCAACAGCTAGGAATATCTCATTGTCAAAGACACACACACACCATACTGATGAAATGAAAAATTTAAAGAAACAACAGGAATGATGAAAATGGTTTTAACATGTTTGAAGAAGAGGAAATGTGGGCTATATTATCTTAGGCTTTTAACAAACCACAAAAATGTCAAAGAGGGAAAAAAACTATACAAGGAATTAAAATAGACTACTTAACAAAAAGTATACTATGATGTACTGATGATTATTATTTGAATTTGATAGTATATAGGTGAAATAAGAAGTAAAATAAATATAGGGGACTGTACACATTTTAAGGACTTGTTTTCTGTGGTTTATGCAGGTAACTGGTTTTATATAAATCAGTCATCATAAATTCTCATTTAATTTGAATAAAATGAAATTCTACATAAAAGACAATTTTGTCATTAATTCATTAATTTCAAAAATTTTTTATATAGAATAATGCAATATATCAATACAAAAAAACTATGGATTTAATTTAACAGTTAAAATAATATGCTTATATCATGCTTACAACCAGCCATTAGCATTTATTATAGTTCCTTTATTCCAACTTGCATACATCTGAGACGCTAATAACACCTAGAAATGATTAAATCAATATCATGTTATATTTCAGGACAAAAGAAAAGCATAATTTTTAAGAAATAATGTTTAAGAATATTGAACTGTTCAAATCTCAATAATATAATAAACCTTATTTAAGATACCCACCCACAGTCCTGGATGATTTTGATTTTCTGTGGGAGTAGCTGTGTTAGAGGTAATAAATTGTAATGATGATTATTAATGTACACAATATCATTATCCAATTTAAGTCTCTTACTTCAGTTAAAAAAAATACTGAAACAGAAATGTGGTATGTTGGCTTATCAATAAAATTACAGATTGACTATAAACATAGGTACTAAATAATGCAGCCAAATATATATATATATCGCAATTAATTTTATGAAATACTAAAACTGAAAAATGTTTTAGAATAAGGAAAAGAGATCGTTGGGATAAAGGGAATAAAAAGGATTTACCAAAATATTATCTAATGTGCTTTGTACATCAGCTTTTAAAATGCTTTCTGCTTATTAAAATACTCAACCAATGAAATTAATCTACTTGAGACTGTCTTTTTGTTGATCACTTAACTTTATAACTCAATCTGAACTTAAAAGCAACTAATTTATTATTTCCCATAACACAAGTTTATAAGGTATTTCTCCCACATTCTTAGCGTGCCTTTGTGGTGTAATGGTCAGCACACTGAGCCTGTATTTCAGAGGTCCGTGGTTCGATCCCCGGCGAAGGCGTTGCATATTTTTCACCTCTTTTGCTTCCAAAAATACCCAATGTCTCTACACTGGCGCCCGAACTAAAAAAGGTGGTGGATGATGATTCTCCACCACCTCGATTTGGCGATTGGGTCCCGCAAACCAAAACCAATTCCAGTCGCCCTTTAAAAGGGGGAGTATATAAGGTATTTCTCCTGCCTTCGTGGTGTAGTGGTCTGCATGCTCGACGCGTAACCGAGAGGTCCGTGGTTCGATTCCCGGCGAAGGCGTTGCTCATTTTTCATGTCTCCTGCTTCGAAATAATCCTAATGTCTCTACACTGGCGCCCAAACTAATAAGGTGGTGGATGATGATTCTCCACACCGGGATTTGGCGATTGGGTCCCCAAAATCCCAGTCGCCCTTTAAAAGGGGGAGTATGTAAGGTATTTCTCCCACCTTCTTCGCATGCCTTCGTGGTGTAATGGTCTGCATGCTCGACGCGTAACCGAGAGGTCCGTGGTTCGATTCCCGGCGAGGCCATTGCTCATTTTTCTCGTCTCCTGCTTCTAAATTACCTAATGTCTCTACACTGGCGCCCGAACTAAAAAGGTGGTGGATGATGATTCTCCACCACCGCGATTTGGCGATTGGGTCCCCCAAACCCCAGTCGCCCTTTAAAAGGGGGAGTATATAAGGTATTTCTCCCTTCTTCGCATGCCTTCGTGGTGTAGTGGTCTGCATGCTCGACGCGTAACCGAGAGGTCCGTGGTTCGATTCCCGGCGAAGGCGTTGCTCATTTTCCCATCTCTCTTGCTTCTAAATAACCTAATGTCTCTACAAGTTGATTATTTTCCTTTACTTACAGAATTTACAGATACAAATAAAGGAAATGCTAAGATTTCTCTAGCACCTTCTTCTAGAAGAACTATATTTCACTTTCTGCTTCTTAAAAATTATGAATCCCCTGAAGTGATTTTACACAAGTCACTCATGGCATCAAGGCATTAATGAATTCAGAGTGCGGAAAGGAGCAACTTCATTATCAAGATAGTCAAATTTTAGCTGCATCATACCTTTATTTTTTGACATAATCACATTCAAGCTTTTAGCAAAGCTCTGAATTCCCTGACAACAGAAAATGGCATCCTGGTCACAGAGTTATTTTACCAGTTTGACTTTCTTTTCAATGTCACTGAAATATTATATACCCTGTAAATATTTCTTCAGTTTCCTACTGGCATTCATGTTTGCTGCATGTAACATAGAATTAACTGAGATCATTCTATAAATGTTCCAAAAGATTACTGCCACTTCTTCTTTGCACTTGTTGAATTTTTAGTGTTGGTCACGTAGGAAATGTTTATGCCACATCATTTTTGATTTGGAACAAAATTTTTCATTACCTCTAACGGCATGTGATAAAGTGACATTGCGCTCAACAGTATAACATTGCAGAGCTCCTTGTCTAAAACTTCTGTTTGCCAGACAGACACTTTGGGACCTATCTGGAGCATCCTTTTCAACAGCACAAACATTCAGTGACAATGTCCTGCACAATACCATGTGAAAGATTACAGCATATCTCCACCTGCTTAAATGTCGTATACCTACTGCTCTGCATCTTTTCATCAATGAATCAGATGGATGCTGATGAGCGACCATTCCACTTTTTGCTTCCCACATTCAATCATCTATGTAAATTCAGCAACCTGTTTCGACATTGTTGAACAAATATCAAGCACATTCTCACCATATACAGTAGTAATCTTACTGTGAATGTTGTCAAATTCTGTGTTTCCCTGCCTGAGTAAAACAGATCATTTGTTTTGTACCTTTGTCATTTTACACTGGCACTGTGCTGAGATTCTATGTCTCTGTTCTGTGAACCGATGCATCATCTGTCAGTCAGGCTACAGCTAAGGAGGCCATAAATTGCAGAATGATCCAAATGTTGATTTCTTAGTAATAAGTTAGGGAAATTAACCTTTTCTAACTCACCTATGGACATTTAATCATATTTCTTATCTAATAAACCACAGTTAAAAATAAATACAGCTATACTCCTGTATCTCTTTCAGACCTGGATCTCTAGCTCTGCATGTGTTTCATTTTCTCTCCCTATTTCCAACAAAGACTGGCTCTACTTCCATATGCAAACCTTCATTTGTTCTGCGTGTGCATTATAATTTTAATGTGTAGAACCTTTATATTATGAGCATTTTATCATATAGCTATATATGTGCAAATCTCTTGTAAGTAGCCTGTAAATACACCAACTTTCAATTCTTATTCTAGGTATTTTCATGACTTCACATTTGTCAAAATGTTTAGAAGCTGAAAATTTTAATGATATAACTATCTTGTTTTGAATGTTTTCACTTCATCATAAAAAGAAGTTAACCACAAAGCAGAAAAAATGCTGAAATGTTTTAGAAATCAAGACTATATACCTCTATACCTCAAACCAGAGATTTTGAAGCATGGTCTGCATTTTTCTTTCATATTCAGATTGGAGAAAGAATTCATTCTTTTGCTGAGTTAAAATATAAAACAAATTTAATATTTCTTTAGGTAAAGGGGAGGGGGGAAGCAAGATCATAACACCCAAGAATTTATTAAAAATTTATTTTTGAAAATAGAATTCAGTAGATTCAGTTATAACATTAAAATGACATGTTTGCTTCATCAGCATCAGAGAATTGTACAGTTTGACATTGTGCACCAAACAAAGGAAGTATGAGTAAACACATTAAGGGTTGCCATATAAATACATTTTGGTAACATGTTGGATTTTCACGTAATTATTTTGGCAACATACTGCTTTGCATTTTGAATATTTCTTGGCGCATTTTAATGGGGGTATGCATAATCACAAAGTACTCATTTTTACAATTCTGGAATTTGCTAATCAAGTGAAAGAAATTTACTTTTAATTCTTAAATTAACATAACTATAACAACAGCAGAAATGGGCTAAAAGGATTCTGTACTGAACCACACAATATCACAAAAGACATTTTTCATTATGAAATGTTCATGAAAATTATTTGTTACATTATAAATTAAATGCATTTTAGTTTATATCAAACACATACAATTTTTAAAAATAAAATAGAACTAAATTATTAAGAAATGTATTTACTGTTTTTAAATCACTCATTTTTTGATCAGCTACAAACTGATTAAATTAGAGAGATAAAATTAAAGGTTTGACATTTCAGAGAAATGGCTTTCGAAAAAAATCACAAAATTGCACGGATGATAAATGCATGATTGTATTATAAATCATAACTGTCTACAGATTTTGAGAAAATTCCACTAAAGATGTTTTTAACATAAAAAGAAACAGCATAATATAAATACTTCATTACATAAAAATATAGCTTTTAACACACAAAACCACAAATAATTTTGTGAATAGAAAACTCAAACAAGAAACAAAACTAACTAATGGATATTTAGAATATTTTATTTTACCTCAGCTTGTAACTCTGATGCTCCATAATTGCCCTGAGTGACAAAATCAACAATTTTGAAGCCTAGGAAAAATAACTATTATACCTAGTACAAATAAATTAAAATACACGAAGAATACATATATTAATTTGATGAAAACTACAAATGTACCTATTGATATTAAGAAATACTAATAAGCAATCTAACTTAAGATGCTGAATTTATCTCTAATCTGAGTGAATTGGTAGTTCATTATCTTATTTTTTAATCTAAACAACAGTTATGTAAACAAATATATAAGCTATTACACAGAAAAATTCAGCAAATACTGTTGCAACATCAGTAAGATAACTCTGAATAAGTCATGTCATTATCTATTATCAACCAATAATTTTAGCATTGATCCCACTTCAGAAATTCTGAAATGATGCTATATAAGTTTCAATTTTCTATGTGAAGCAAATTTTTTATTAGAATTACTCGGTTCTTCATACTCGGTAAAAATATCGGCAATATAAGTCTAACATTAATAGAATAATGTAATAGAACCTTTAGAATAAAGTGCATGCATAAAAATACAACTGAACTTTACCCAAACTCTAAATAAGTATATCTAATTTCAACTGATGAAGAAGTCAAATACAATTCCAGCACTTCTGAAATACCACAGGAGATAAAAAAAATGTAGTTAAAAATATAAGATGGACAATTAAAAAAAAATTCAAAACAAAATAAAAAAAAATATATAATACAGATCAATAAATATTGCAATAAAATTACAAGCACTTTCAGCAAGTTGAATACCAGCTGCACTGACTACTTGCAAACTTTGTATTCATAGCATTCTAGTTAAATTTCAGATATTTTGCATACCTCTGCTCCCAATAATAACAAAAACTTTGAAACAAGAATTCATGAAGTTAAAATAGCTATGAGTCTTAGCAGCATTGTACCAAATGCCATCGCAAACATGACATTTTGTGAGATATTGAATTCGCTTTTCAAACAAATTTTTCCCAATATTTCATAGTAAAGCTTCTTTTCCAGGCAGATTGTTTATAGTGTGGTGGAAAAAACAAAAAAGAATATTAGTAAGAATTAGGTGAACAAATGAAAAAGACTTCAATTAACAGAAAAAAAACAGTAATAAGTAAAATAAACATACATTAATTCGATTGTAGCAAAAGAAAATAGATCCCTCAAAATGTTGCTTTTGTGGAGAACAGTCTAAAATTAACTTGTATTTCTGTTAAATATAGAGAAAACTAAAATAGGCTTATGCAAGTAGCTTATCTTTTTTAGAAGCTCATACAAAATTGCTGAGAATTTAACCTCATACAAAAAAGAAAGTATTTATTTGTTTTATCAATTTAAAAACTGATTGGCTAATAAAAAAGATAACATTAAAATCAAAACTGCGGTATACATATATATGTAAGTTAAAAAAATATGTAAATTAGCTTTATAATTTAATTTAGTAATAGCCTCTTCATTCCTCATTTTTAATTTGGGTATTTTCTCTCTGTATTCTAAAAATAATAATAACTTTTTGGGACTGTGGCAGTTCTAGATCAGTTGATCTTCCATGGCTTGTATAACACTGATGATATAGTTAATTCGGAACTTGAAGTCAAAATTTTGAAAACTGAAACTTTTCTTACCTGCACCAAAACCTTCGCTTGGTGAGCCTGCATACTGGATAATCGCCCAAGTGGCGGCTCGAAGTTAAAATTAGTGGGGGTGCTGTTCCAAAAAATTTTAACCTTTGTTTTAAAATTGTGTAAACGGAAACAAATATGTATAAAAAGAAAATTTATTTTGAAACTTCCATGAAATCTTACAAGAGAAAAGTTAAACATTTTTTAATTACTTTAACCTAAATTGTTACAGTCAAATCTTTATCCATTCATTTAAAAATGAAATCCATTCATTTAAAAATGAAATCCATTCTTCTCGTTTTAATTTGCACGAAAAGATCAATAATTTTCTCCTTGATCTCTGGATGAAAACTGAGGAAAATTTTCTCTATTGAAAGCAGTGGAAGCGCATTTAGTCTTTCCGAATTCATAGTGCTTCTTAGAAAAGTTTGCATTCTTTTCAACGTTGAAAAGCAGCATTCTGCCTCTGATGTAGTCATGGGAATTGTCAAGAGAATTTTTATCAGTTTTGTAATTTCACTAAGAACATCATCTAGCTTATTTTCCAAGATAAACTTCAGTAGCTCAATTAAATTGCAATATTCATGAATATCAAACCTACAACAGAATACTTTTAGTTCAGTTTCAAGCTTTTTTTTTTGTCAATCATTGGATATGCTTCAGTGGTCAGTACTATTTCTCAGTACTCTTTTCCTGCAGGATGTTCATTCCTAAAACTAGCGAAGCATTTCTTGTTGAACAATTTAGCAGCTGCTAAGTGTTTAGTGGAAGAATATCTGTCCATTATATCAATACATATAAAGTCACATATTTCCTTAGCTTCAGTCATCAGTGTCTCTGAAGAATTCTCACAGTACTTTGAATTTCTTGATTCTAAAATAGCAGTTTTGAAATTTGCTATATATTCATTAACTTCAAACACACTAATTTCTCTGGATTGCATTTGGTTGTATATTATTTCAACATGAGGCATAATCTGATGAAAAAGCTCTAACCAAAACTTGAAATTATCATCATTTAGATATTTTAAAACTCCTGTTGCCTCTACAATAGTTTGATCTGCATTTGATGTTGACTGAATTTCAGTATGGCAATTTTTTAAAAGTTGCAAATTTTCGTGAACTCTGTTTATGGTCCGTATGTTGAAGTTCCACCTTGTGGAGGAAGGACGTGGAATGCTAACGTCCATATGCTTCTTTAGAATGGACGCACGTTGCGGTGATCTTGAAAAGAATGTTGGAATAGCAAGAATGTTAGAAAAAATATTTTTGCGTTTTGGGAAATACTCGCTGCATTTCTCATTATTAAATTAAGTTGATGTGCATAACAGTGAATGAAATGTGCATTAGTATATACTGCTTTTATTTTTGCTTGAACTCCAGCTTTTTTGCCTTTCATGACATTTGCACCATCAAATGTCTGAGCTATCATTTTTTTGTTCATTTCCTTGAAGGATTATGTCCAATTGTTCTAAAATACATTTTGATATTCCATCTGCAGTTTGATTTTCTGGAATAAAGAATCCCCAGAGACGCTCAAATATTTCTCCATTCAATACATACCGTAGAACAATGACTATCTGAGTGTGTTCTGAAACATCTGTTGTGTCATCAGCCATTAAAGCTATAAAAAAAGCTTTTCTAATTTCCGTCCTTACCTCCTCACGGTATATTTGAAATAGGCAGTCAAGTATTTCATTCTGAATGGTTTTTGAAACATCTTTGAAGACTGCTAGTTTCTAAGTGATTCTTCAAATCTGAATCGAATTTAGATGCAAAATTTACTAATCCTCTAAATACCCCTGGATTTACTGAATCGTCTTTTTCATCATGTCCACGTACGGAAGTTTCAAAGTTTCCATAAAAGAAAATACAGTCTATTATTTCGCACAAAATTTCGCAGTTCTTTTTACCCCTTATGTTATGCTCATTGACTGAAAGTCTGTATCCCTCACTAAGTTTCTCCTTAATACTAACGGTTCCTAAAAGTGACAGTGAAACTATATTATCAACATGCTTCTTTGGCTTCTCATGCTTTTCAGTTTTTTCTTTCAGTTTGTTTATATTTCTGAAACCATCTTTTGTCCTTGTTACATCACCTCCAAACAGCAAGCATGGGAAGCAAAACAGGGCAGTTTTTACTTCACAACCGCAAAGCCAACTTTTCCGTTGGTACCATTCAGAATTGAAACTACGAATACATTTCTTCTTGTTGCTTATGCCTGGCTGGCATATTAGAATATCAGGTGTTGAACGACCTCTTTCCTTAATTGTAATTTTCTCATGAAAAGAGAGCTGGGAAAATGAAAGCTCGTGAAGTGCTCTTACAGTCACAGAATTTATTACTTGAGGATGCAAGGACATGGTTAAAGTTTTCTGTGAAGTAAAAGAACTGAAAAAAATGACTCAAATAGAATAGCTGAAAAATAATCTAACCAAGAATATGGTGTATGATTTTTAAAAATAGCACACGCCGAGTAAAAAAAAAAGAAACGCCTCCCAACAAACAACACTGCAAATCGGCACTGCCCTTCTTCCTTTCGACCATGTGCGCTGCTTCCCAAGTGCACATGCGCAGAACAGCCAAATCCCACCTGCGCGGAGTAAAATAAAAAGAAATCACCTTTCTGGAATTTCGGCACTGCAAGAGCGACAGTGCTCTGCTCTGTCCTTGGCTCGCGTGCTGCTTTCTGTGTGCGCATGCGCAGAGCACCAAACACCAGGCCACTGGAACTGTGAAGCTCACTATTTTATACAAAGACTTTCGTGCCTTTTTCTTAAACTGGAGGATGGCTACTGACATTAAGTTTAAGGATTATATATTGTAGAAGTATAAAGAAAGAAGGGAACGGTATATTAAATATTAAAAATAATAATAGGTAGAAATAGGGGGTGCTGCAGTTCCACAGTGCTTATTACGAGCCGCCACTGAATTGCCCTCATTCTAGTTTCTGCCTCTCTTCCTGTAATGATGCTTTTCACTGTGCTTTCTTTCTATCGCAACAGTACCAAAATGTAACTGTTCATAAATAGACCCAATTCGAGTGCCAAATATATAATGGCTACAAGTGCCAATTGAAATAAAAATGAATATTTAATCTTATTTGCCTGCCAATTTTTTTAGTCATTACAGATTCACTATTTTAGCATTCTAAGCAACCAGAATTCTTCCTCTTCAATATGGATCTATGTTCTGTGCTATCTATATGTTTTGCTATCAGTATTTCTGAATTTCTACATCTCAGTGATCCTACATCAGTACTTCTAAATTTGTTTTTATTACATGCATATAATCTTTTATTTGGAATTTCAGATAAAGATTTCTATCACTTACTTATGTATACACAGGGTGCCCACTCAAGTCTCGTACCACACGTTTAACTGCTGAACGGCTGCAGCTATATTCATAAAATTGGTGTCTAGGTATAGTGAAGTGGCTATGCGCTACTTGATGAGATAGCTTACAGGGCCAACTGGTGAAAAATGGCAGAGTTAGCCTCTGTATCTCGAAAATGATACGAGATATGAAGAAAAAGTGAATTACAAAAATGTAGAGCATCGTCGATTTAGTACGAATAGACACCTTGTCGATATGAATACAAAAAACAGAATGGTGAAAATGCAAATGTATTTTTTCACGATTTCCGAAACTGTGACATCATGAAGCTTGAACGAAAGTAGAAAAGATTATCTGTTGAATGAAAAGCATGCTCGTGATAGCATGCATAGTGATGTTGTTTGTAATTCACAATCGAGAGAAATGTGGTTCAAACCCTGTGGGGTGCATCCTTATACTGACTGTCTTTACAAACAGAGTAGACAACATACAGATCATGCACAATCGTGTAGCAAAATGCAACAACTCAACATATGTTGAGCTTGATGTGCTAATTTGTACATTTTACAAATAGCATATGAAACGTCACGTCTGTTCACTTGAGAAAGCTATATAAGAGCTACCTCCTCATGGTTGTATGTTGAAGCTCATGGTCATGAAGCGATTTAAAAAAAATGATCATTGACATATGGTTCCACTTACGGTGAATGTGAGTGGTGATGATCAACAGCGCGGTTGCACCAGCGTTTTCTTGCAGGCCTGCATCCTTCATACAAAACTATCTTACAGGTTGTGAAACATTTAAAGTACATAGACTGTGTGACTAGCCAACTGACCAATCAATTGCGTGACTAGACTCTGATCCAACAGACTGGCTAAGGTAGGGCGGAAAGTGCAACCAGAAGATGTCTTATCATATGGCCTAGCATATCCAAACAGCAGCACGAAAGAGAGAGAGAGAGAGAGAGAAGTGAAAACTGTGACCTCTCAAAAAGTCGCTTTTGGAAAATACTAATTGAATTAGGTGCTCATCCATACCGACCAATACTAAATTAGGCGTTACTGGACAGAGATGACGAGAGACGTTTTGCATGGTGCAACTTCGTCATGAACCAGATAGAGGTCCAGCCAACAATGTGGACACATGAGGCATTCTTTTCATGGAATAAAATGTACAATAGGCAGAACATCCATTACTGGGCACTGAAAAATTCAACCTGTTCTGCCGGCGTTTGACAACAATTACGGTTTTGGATTAATGTTTGGTGTGGAATTTATAGTAACAGGCTAATCAGCTCAATATTTTACCAGGGTATGTTAATGGCCGCACAATATTTAGAACTTCTGCAAGACATAATACCCAATTTTGTTAAGAACCTGCCATTGCTCCAAACCCTGAATGGATGGTTCCAACATGACGCTGCAAGTGGAGCAGTACCTGATGGATGAATTTGGTGAACGAATAATTGGGTACAGTGGTTTTGAAGGGTGGCCTCCACATTCACCTGACCTGATTCCAATGAACTTTTTCTTGAGTGAATACCTCAAACAGCAGGTGTATGCCCCCCCCCCCCCACAAACATTGCAGGTCCTTCAACGATGTATTATAGATGCTTGTGCAAACGTGTCACCTGCTATACTACAATGTGCAACATGAAGTTCTAACAAGGGTCTAGATGTAATCTCAGTTGAAGGAGAGATGTTTAAAGCATAAAAAAAAAAAAAGGTAGATAGTGATAAACTAGTTTTTTTTTTCTATGATCATTTCGTGACGTCACAGTTTCAGAAATTGAGAACAAACAAATATGCCTTTTTTTAGTATTGATATCCACAAGGTGTCTAATCATAATAAATCGACAATGCTCTACACCTTTGTAATGCACTTTTTCTTCCTATCTTGTATCGTTTTCGAGATATGAAGGCTAATTCTGACGTTTTTCACCAGGTGGCACTGTAAGCTATCTTATCAAGAAGCACATAGCCACTTTACTATACCTAGACACCAATATTATGAATATAGCTGCAGCCATTCGGCAGTTAAACAGGTTATACTGGACTTAAGTGGGCACCCTGTGTATGTAATAAACATGAATGTCATTGATGTTAGATGTTGAAGCACAAAATAGTAGAAGCTTGCAATTATGGCAGATTTAAATACTCTTTTCTATTTTAAATGACATCTGTGACCACAAATACTTTGGAAGCAACAGTGATCTAGATATGCTGAGAAGCAGAAAGTATGTATGTTATGTCTGACATGAAATCTTCATTCAAAGTGAGTTAGTTTCAATTTTGATTGATTAATACATAACTCACCAAAATTATTATTGGCTCGTTGAGTTCACAAAATACCATGATCAGTAAGCAATAGTCACCTGGTAGCCTATTTAAGAAAGAAAACAGTTTTGGTTTACAAATTTTGACTTTCAGTTCTCAATTAATTGTGTCATCCAGTGATATGGATGGATATATATATGGAGTGATATAGATGATGATATGTATGGAGAGGATGGGGAGAGGAAATGTCCAAATTAAAATGCAGAGTTAAGAGGTGCTAAAATAACTATGCTATTGCTAACTGTGCTTTTGCAAAAATAACACATATAAAATCCATTCCATAATCAATTTGGAACAAACCCTATGGGAAAGGGGACCCAAATTATCAGTGGCAAATTGCACAAAAAATCCCAAAACCAAAAATAAAAAAGGAAATATGAAATCTACATCTTTCACTGCCTCGTCATCAGGGGGTTGGTGCAATAAAATAAGTAAATACACCAGACTCTTTGTGAACCAACAAAGACACAAATTAAAATTTAATAATAAAGACAGTTTCAGATAATTAATCAATTCAATCTGTGTCTTTGTGTTCAGCCCCTAGAGATCATAGAAAGTAGTGCAAAAAATTGCAAAATTATAGCATCAAAATCACAAACAGGCAAAAAGCTCAATCTATTAAAAATTATTTTCCATTTAAGAGGACGGAGTCCAAAAAACAAAACACGTACACAGAAACAATACAATATATGATAAAATAATAACAAATGAAAAAAAGATCCCCCTCCCAAAAAAAATTACAAAAAGTAAAAAGAGTTAGTTCTTAAAATTTGTAATGTCAGAGCACTGAAGTGAAAAAAATATTAAGAAAATAATTCGAAAAAATTTTCTAATTAGCATTAAATATGGTGTAGTAAAAATGAATAATTTGAAAAATAATAAATAATTTCATATCTTATATGTAAGATAAAAATATAAAAGAAAATTACTAACTAATTTGGCAATAGTTCTTTTTATTTCTCATTTTAATTAGGTGCTTCTCTTTCCTGTCCTGATGAATCTAAAGGGTGCTATCTCAAAATTAAGCTATTATGCCATCATACGTAAGCATTGCAATGCAGACAACTCTTATCCAGCCAGATTAAAGAAACTTTTGACCATCTCACACTTCTAAATGCATAGCCCCCCCCCCGAGTTTTTCTTCCTTGTGGCAAACATGCATTGCTGCTGGCAAACACGCACTGCTTCTCTCCACTCTTAAGATGGGCTAAGCTTTCAAAATCTGTGGCGTGCATATTGCACCCATAATAATGTGTATATCAAATACTGCATCAAAGAACTGTTTTTTTAATATAGTGAATCTACAGCCAAGTTTGTCTCCAAGTGTCATCTCTTTATCCACACAATAATGGATCTCCAAGTTATAGCAAAGAAACAAACTACTGCCAATCCATTCAGCTATTCCAAATCATCCCATTACATATGTTTATTATATTTATCATTTCAAAAACTGCTATACAATAGTTACTGTTGATTTCCAAACAGAGGTAAAAATTTTAAATACTACCATTCAAATTTCCCCAGCTTTAGTCTTAAATTAACCAGAGATAAAAATTTTATCTCTGATTAATATGTTTTACCTCTTATATTCTGCATGAAAACAGCTTATGAAACAATTTCTAATTTCTTCTCCTACACAACAATTTTTAAGACCAATCATAATATTCAGTAAATAATAACATAAAAGAGGCATGTAAAAAGACAATGTTTTTAATAATGTTAAACGTACTTTTGATTTTTTCCCCAACCTGTAACTTCATATTTGAAAAAAAACTTGCACTTCTACACATATGCTCTAATTGTGTAATTACAGATTAGAAAACAAATTCTTGAAAAGTTCAAAAAATTAAATACCATTCACCATTAAGAATACTTACTTGAAACACTGTGATTGTAATCCAATATTTCAAAACCTAAAACAGATGAACAATAAATATCATTCTGAGTTTCTTCTTCTATCAGTGAACTGTCTTCTTCTTCTATACTTTCAGTCATTACATTAAATGCTTCACTAAGGTCTGCATCACACTGGCGACTACTGATGTGTTCTTGTGAATTACTTAAAGATATTAATTCTCTGTTGCTATTAATGTTAGGAAGAGCAGATTCCGAGAAACTTCTCAAGGAATCTCTCGGACTAATATTTTTCATGTCACCAGTTTTATTAGAAGCCTTCTCTAGTTTTAAGGCCTCTCTGTAAGTATCAGTACATTTCTCATGATTATCAGATTTTGTTAATGCTTCATTTAAACCTATTTTATCGTCTTTAATATCAACATAAAACACAGAGTTTCTGTTTAAATCTGTAGCATAAGTTTTTGGCTTCAAGACAAGATCAGATGCTGCTCTTCTTAATCTAGTTTTAGGTTGTTTGCCATACTTGGATGTACTTTCCTGGAAGATATTAAATAAATAATGAAAATTCATAAGCAAATAAATGCAGAGACTAAAATAAAAAGGAGAAGATTATGGTAAAAGTTTATTATAACATAGTCGGAATAATGCCACAGCTTTTATTCAAAACAACAGTGCAAAGCTTTCCTCCAACAAAGATATGATAAATTTAACACATACATATCCCAAATAATGATGATAATAATAATAATAATATATGCTAATTGATTAAGAACAGCCTGACAAAACTAACATAGCTAATGGTCAGATAAAAACACATAAAAATCTGCAGAAACATTGCTAACTATTCAATCAACAATAGCCTGATAATGAAATTTAGGAATAATGATAAACTAGGCAAGCAACATTTCTTATATTTTGCAGTAAAATTGTCCTTCCCCTTAAAAAATGGAAAAAAGACCTTTTAGAATCTAATTATATAGGTAAAGAAAAATAATTTTTTTATGACAGTGTGATGGAAAAAAGTTATTTTGCATTAAATAAAAATGCCAAAAATTAAAATGGATGATTATTAGACATAAATGATATTTACTTTTAAAAAATTAAATAGCATTTGTGGCTAAGAAATCATGCACAAATTGTTATTTAAGAGTACATAAGCCTGTAACAAAGTAAGTAATAAGTAATTTTAAAATATATGGCCTGGGGGGAAAAAAGGGGGGATTCTCTTTAAGAAGAAATATCCAGTAATTTTCTTATGCAGAAATGCACAAGGTGCAATAATAATTACAAGTTAAATATTATAAAATATAAATTATTTACTGGCATACTGCTTTGTTTTTAGATGAATTTCTGTTTTATTTGAAACAATTTTTTATCATTATGTGATGGATACTTGCTAAAAATTTGTTATACATGTTGAGGTATTAATCCATCTGCCTTGCTTAATGCTTTCTCACTTTTTGGCTTGGAGAAGCAAGTGCATATTCTAAAGAATAGCCTTCAGACTCACTTAGACAGGTGAATGTTTAAGCTGATTAAGGGGACAAATAATCGAATCTGTGGTGTTACACTACCCATCTCTTTAAGATTGTGAACTATATTGGAAATGGTTTTGCCAGTAGGATTTTGATCAGATGCAGCACAGTCAAAAGTATTGCTGGCACCATTATTACAATCTATGTTAACATTTCAAGATACTATTCAGATAAATGACATGACATTAGAAATCCTCAGAAAATCTGCATATTCTACACTGCACATGCTGTACTTTAACATATTTTTGATATAAGACTAGATATTCCAATATGAGTGATGACACGAGTTCTCTACAAAGTCTATCTAAAATGTATCCAACTTTGAATTTCCTCCTGTACAGTAGTGGTGCTAAGATATCACCACTACGCACAGTGGAAAGAGATGGCTTAATGTGCATGCTTGAATATTTTCTTAGTGTTTAAGTATGCTAGTCACAGCTTAATTGCTACCAAGGTGCTGTTATACCTGTTTGCAGGATTTTTGATTTTTCTCAAGATGGCTGAACGAGTTCAGCATGGATACCACATCAAAATTTGTTAGCCATTCCCAAAGTGAAACAATTTATAAGATTTAGCATGTGTTTGGAGAAAATGCTATAATTGTAACACAAGGAGTGGTTCATCCAATTCAAAAATGGCTGCAGATCAAGTGGAGAGTGACCAGTGTTCTGGAAGGCTACAAACTGCTCAGAATGCAGCTATTATTGAGATGGTGGAAAATCTTGTAAAGGGAGATCATTGTTTGACCATGCAAGAGACTGCTGAAGAGATTGGGATCAAAGATTCCACACTTACAATTTTGCATGCTAATTTGAATGTGCAAAGAGTAGCTGTGAAATCTTTACTCAAGCTGCTATCAGCAGAAGAGAAAAAAATTCTGTCTTAATGTTGCACAGGACCTTAAAGACACTACCAGCACTGATCCTGAGTTTTTAAATGCTGTTATTACTGCAGATGAGTCATGGGTGCACAGTACAACCTGGAAACAAAAGTACAAACGTTACAATGCTCTTTGATATCCATGGACCTGTGCATTATAGTTTTGAATCGGAAGGACAAACAGAGAAAAAACAGTATTATCAACAAGTTCTATGACTCTGTGATGTAGTTCGACACAAAAGACCAGACTTCTAGACAGCAAAAAACTAGCAGCTGCATCATGGCAATGCTCCAGCACATTTATCACACTTAATCACTTGGGAAAACATGGAATTCCAGTCATTTGCCAACTTTCCACACGATTGTAGAGACATTCCAAAAGAAGTGCCAAAGAAAATTTCCACACCGTTCCAAAAGAAGCCTTACAGAAGTGTTTTTGACAGTGGAAGGATCGATGAGCTAAGTGTGTTGAGGTCCTAGTTTGAAAAGATTACAGTTCCAGCCTTGTCATGTAATATACTTTCCATATGCAAGGGTTGGATATTTTTTAGACTATATCTACTATTTTCAGATATTAGATATTATCTAAAAGGTATCTGACCTATATCCTAGTATCTAAAAATCTCATATTCTATATCTTAGTATACTAGGTTCAGATACTTAGGATACTACGATATATTTATCAATGGTCTGGCATTCGATAAATATATCTTAGTATCCTAGTATCTGAACCTAGTATCTATAAAATCCCTCATATTTTGAGATATGCCTTTGCCATTCCAAACCTACATATAAAGGAAATGAAGCACATGAATTAAAATCTGCACGAGAGTGGAAATTTTGAGCAAGTAGGATAGTCAGCACACATGGTAGATGTAACTGGAATAAATAGAAGTTTGTCTATAACCCAGCTGCTCCAAAGCAATCAACTGAATAATCCCCAGAATAAATAAATAATAAGCAATTATTTATTCTTAATGACATGCTACTAGAAACTATTATACATTATAGCATTTCTGGAGTTGATTCATAGCAATTAGATTGATGATATTAAATAGAAATAATAATAACAATAATAAACTTTTTCAGCAACTAAATCAACTAGTTCTTTTAAAACTCTTTTTATAATTCCTCACAATTTGAGGTTTTAGTAATCCTTCGGATGTAGGAAGAATCGTTCCTGTTCTACTCACAAGTTGTTCAGCTGGTGATCCTACCAACTCATTAGTTGGAGTGTTCCTATAAGCTAACAATGATAAATAAGGATCAGCATGATCTGCTTAAGCTTTCTTTAAATAATTTCTCCCCTGACTGTACTAAACACTCTTGCTAACCCATTTGACCATGGATAGTATGGACCGTTTGTTATATGTTTAAATTCCACAAATTCTTTACTTGCAAACTGAGGTCCATTATCAGATATCACTATCAATGGTATGCCGTATTTTGCAAAATTAGATTTCATATAACTGATCAGTGTCTGACTCTGAGTATCCGGTAATTTGGAGATTTAAAAAGAAAGTTGGAATAGTAATCTAAAATTAATTAAGTATACAGCTTCGTTAATCTCAAACAAATCTGTTCCAACTTTATACCATGGTAGATTGGAAACTTCATGTGGTATCATAGGCTCCCTCATGTTTTTGTTATGATATTCATTACATATAGGACATTTTGAACTTTCTTTAATTCATAAATTGAAGAAAGAAAGTGAATGTGATGTTCTAGAGATGTTTTATTTTGGCATCTTATGAACAAGCAGATTGAAGATAAATTTTGTCATCAGATGCTGGAATCAGCGCAGAAATTTCTGTATCTTCATCATTATCTTCTTTTGCTGTATTCAAATATGCTCTACTTAAAGTGCCTGCTATTAATAAATCCTTTCTTTTTTGTATAGTACATTTTGATCATATTTTTGTAAATTTAACAGCTTTCTTTGCAATAGCTGTGGTGCTTTAAAAAGAGGTTTCTCAGTTATGCTTTCTAATGGTCGATGATCAGTTTCAACTGTAATACATTTGCCATATATATATTGATGAAATTTAGAACATCCAAAAGTAATAGCTAAAAGCTCTTTTTCTATATGAGCATAATTTTTCTGACTTTCCATTAGAGCTCTGGAAGCGTAAGCAAATGGTTGAATTTTCTTGTTGTAAAATAGCACCTAATATAGCATTACAACACATGGCTAGATAACACTTTTTAAAATAAATTAATATGTACATAATTAATTAACTTTTGTTCAGAATATACAGAAAATGAAAGTTAATCTTCTATAGTTTTGCTAATAATCAGTCCATCACATACGAATACAAATTTACTAACTTTATAATACGTAAACAATTAATTAACATTTGTTCAGAATATACAGAAAATGACAGAAACAAAATAAACTGAGCAGAATACGTATACAGAAAATGCCAGAAAAGTTAGTCTTTTATAGTTTTGTTAATAATCAGTCCATCATATAGAAATTCAAATTTACTAAACTTTATAAGTAAACTATACATGTACTAAATTGCTTAAGATTTTTTGCTAGCAATAAAAATAAAACAACATAAAACTTTTCTTAAAGTAATGGGGAAACTACAAAAATTATATATAAGTAACTAAGCATTTAAAACAATATACCTTTGCTTTGTGCCTTCTTGAAGACTTTGGTTGAACACTTTTAGCCATTAAATAAAAACCTTTTAGTGTTTTAAATCCTTTATGACTTAGTACTGGTACTAGCATAAATACTCTGCAAGAACTATTGTCATTAGATTCTGACTCCGAAACTGCATCAGAAGATAATTCTTGGTTACATTTCTGAGGGTTTTTTAAACTATTAAAAGATGCTTCATTTATAGTTGTAGAAAGATTCAATGGTGTTTTAATTTCCAGTATGTTTACTTGAATTAAAGAGATCATATCTCTGATATTTCTCATTCTTTCAACAATTAAAGTAGCAGAAGAGTTCTGAAATTCTTTAGATCCAACAATATGAGTAAGCAAGCAAACATCTTCTGAAAAAACAAAAGAAAACACATATCAGAACATAACCTTCATTCAGTTATGAGGTCGGAATGTGCAGAGTAATATTACTAAAATTTCTGTCTTAAAATTAAAATAGGAAATTAACAGTTAGGAATTTTTAATTTATTCTGAATAAAACTAAAAAAATTACAGAAATGCCATACTAATGTTCTACTCCTTTTAAACTAAACTGTTGATTAGGGAAGAAAAAACTACAATGATGCCATACATTAATCAAATGAAAATCCCAATTCTTAGTTTAATAATTAAACTAGTAAAAATTAAACTGTTTTGGCATTAAATTCAAATAAAAAAATTAACAGATTTGAGAAAAACAAAACACAATAAACTAGTAAAAATTAAACTGTGTTCGGTATTAATTTCAAATGAAAAGATTAACAGATTTGAGAAAAATAAAACAGTCTCTTTTCTCCAAGAAAAAATTATTACAGCTGAGCACAGTTTATATAACTTTCAAGGGACCATTAAAAACCATGTATAAATGAGAAAGATGCAGGAATGGAACTGTACGATGTAAAACCTATATACACTGCTGGCCACCCAAATTGCAACACCAAGAAAGACAAGAGATATCACAACAAAATTTACTTAGTAGATAACATGTTGATCAAGTATGAAATGATTAAATTTATAGACTTCTGTGAAGTGTGGTTCCTTTCAGAATCAGTACCCAGAGTAGCCGCCACTGTTGGAGATCACCGCTGCCACATGCCTCGGCATTGATTCAAAGAGACTTTGGATGTGTTCTTGTGGTAAAGCAGACCAAGCAGCTTCCACACGTTGCCAAAGTTGATGTGGCGTGGCAGCTTGGGATGCAATCTGGGTCAATCGTTCAGCAACCATGGACCACATGTTTTCTATTGGCGAGAGATCCGGAGAGCAAGCCAGCCAGGCAAGCAATTCAACCTGGCGATTGACGAAGAACCCTTGGACAATGCGTGCCACGTGTGGTCGTGCATTATCCTGTTGAAATATGGCTGTGGGCAAGCCCTGAAGGTAAGGAAGGACAACTGCTCCCACACCTCGGACATGTAGCGCTGGCTGTTTAAAGTACCGGCAATGCGTACTAGAGGAGTGCGAGAGTGATATCCAATACTGTCCCATACCATAATACTCGATGCAGGACCAGAGTGGCGGGGCATAACGCAGCTGTTCAGCATCTTCTCTCCACGGTGTCTCCAGACTTGAATCTGACCATCGTGGTGTTGCAGACAGAAGCATGACTCGTCAGTAAAGACAAATACATTCCATTCTGCCATCCACATCCTTCTTTCATCGCACCATTGGCGGAGACGAAACAATGGACGTCTTGCGGACAGACCACTCTGCTGTAAACAGGGTCGAATGGTATGCGCAGACACTGGATGACGTAATCGCCGAAAATTCTGAGCCTTAACCCCTTCGCGCCGAGTAGCACAAACGCGCGCTTATCGCGGAGGCCGGCAGTGTCTTACGCGAGCGTCCGTCCAGGGCCGGGGGCTTTTTTGCTATTAAGCCTAAATCCATGAAATTTCCGAAGTATCAACGCATTGTTTAATAATTCTCTATAGAGTATTTAAACGGCTTTATAGATATTTTTATATATACTTTAATTACCTTATTTCTTGTTTAAATGCATATTTTACACATTTTTTTTTCATTACTCACCATTTTATGACTTTTAACATTATACATCCGAAAACTAAATATATTACTTAAAATTCTCTTTACGTATCAAAAATTTGAAAACAGGGATCTACACACAGTCCTACGTTACATTCCTTGCACTCGTAATAACTCATTTGCCGTTTTGGAGGATTTTTCCGGGAATGTGAACAAACGAAGCATCGTCGTCTCGTTTTCTTATCAGTCTCTTCTGAACAAAGTTTTGGAAAATGTCTTTCAGTTAATCTGAGCGGATTTAATGATTCTGCTGATCTTGGTGTGATATTAACATTGGTGCTTTTAGAGGAATACCGATAAATAATTTGATTAACTAAATTAAGCCGATAATTCAGGAGAGGATGATTTTTTTTACTTTTTTTGTTGAAAAGAGTATTGGCATTAAATACAGCCATATCCATGATATTGAAGAAAAGCTTCTTATACCATTTAAGAGTTTTTCTGAAAGATGGGTACTGAATAATGACGGAGCGGTAATTCCGAAAAATTTTCTATTGTGGATGACCATGGAGGAGTACTTGCTTTCGACGTACTCGGCATACATATGTCCGAAATGTCCTCATCATCATTAGATTCGCCAGATTCTTTATGATCAGAATATATCATAGTATCACTATCACTACTATCAGAATCTGTTTCAGAGTCAATATCTGAAATATTTTGCATCATTTCTGCTATTTCATGCTCTGTTAAATATTTTCAACGCTTCGACATTGCAACGGTAAAAACAGAAGGAATTTACGTCTAACAAGATCTAATTATTTTCTAAAAACTGAACTGCAAACCGAAATACCCAACGCTTTAGCGAAAATAAAACTTCTCTACTTACAATAAACAACTACCACGTGCGAATTTAAAGAGACGTCATAAAGCACGCGATTCGGAAACATTTATTTCCCCTTTTGTTTATATAATCAAAAACACGTGTATGTGAGTCATGCTTCTCTCATTTCGAGTAGAAGGTCTAATGTACATGTATCTGAAACCATTTGGACATACAGTGCCATCTTGTGGTAGAAATTATAGTTTTTAAAACGTTCCAGGACACTGGCACAAATACGTGACAGTCGGGACTAAACGGGAAAATGCTCTGGCACGCCTGCGTGTCGGCCGGGAAGTGAGTGTGTTCGTTGCTGGCACGTAGACGTGACAATCGGCGCGAAGGGGTTAAATAGCGCTTTGAAGTGGTGCCAAAGGCACACGTGATGTGCGTCTGTGCTGAAATTCTAATCATTTGCATATCTTACCTCCGCTAATGCATGTACTAAATTTCATGTTATTTGCATACTTCCTTCAGGGTGTTGCATTTACGGTGGCCAGCAGTATATATATATAGGTTGCACAATTTTGTTAATGCTAACCTACTACTGATATTACACAATTTTATTATACTATTTTAAATTTGTTTAAAATACTAACATGCTAAAACAAATTTAAAATAATTATTTTGAATAAATATTTAATGATTATTAATATTTTAAACAATTTTTTTGTAATTAATATTTAAAAATGATATTAATAAAAATTTAACATTTTTAAAATGCTAAGAGTACAAATTTCTGTATGTAGTTATGTAAAACTTGGGGGGGCGGAAGGTCATACCTTTATCTGAATTACTGTCTTGAATAAGAAACACTTTTTTTTCCCCCCGAGAACATTTTGGAGCAAAATTAAACTTTTTTGAAAGAAAAAGTTTTTAATTGTTATTTGAAATGTCTTCCAATTCTGAATCTTGAGCAAAGCACTATAAATCGAATTCATTTCTTGAAATGTTTCTCACTTGTATTATCACATCACACAAACAGATTTCTGACGTGTCAATGCAGTAGATAGCATTCTGAAAGAAAGGTGGTATTATTTCTTCATCAACCCCACTACTTAAATGTTCATCTGGTAAAATGTCTTCTATCATTTCTTCAACTGTACCCAACACTGACATCATTACAATGGCACCACAATTTATGTATTCCTCAACTGTAATGTGTTAATTCCAGTAGTTTCCAATCTTCTTCATTCAAAATTACAGTTTCCTAATAATTTTTACCTTCAACACTTTCACTTAACTCTGAGTTCAAAAATCCCCCTTTAATAAAGCAATTTTTAATTGTTTGTGGTTTGAGCCCAGGCATGTGAAATCATATCCATTCAAGAATATTTATATTTTTCTGCACATTTCTTTGAAGAGCTATTTGAATCAACCTTTGCCTATAGAACATTTTCAAATTCATAATGATACACAGATCTAAGGGTTATACTACTCTGGTGCAATTTTGCCACGAAGAAAACGGCCATCACATTTTGCAAGAAATCTGCTTTTGAAGATAGGTGGTACAACGATCCATAAAAAGTAAAATTTTGCATTTTGTCTATTTTCTGGAGCCATTCTTTAAAAATGTCAGTAATCATCCATGCTTTCTCATTTCCTTTATATTCTAAAGGCAGAGTTTTAACATTTTTCAGCAGCTTCGTTTTTGTGCCTTTCCTATATCTAAAGGAATCATTTTCCCCATATTGTCAAAATTTGCACAAAGTAAAACACTTACATATTCTTTACTTTACTTAGCTCCATGACACGAGTCACCTTTGAAAACTATATATTAGATTAAAGAAAACAGCAGTTTCATCAACATTAAAAATGCCTTTCAATTCACATCCATCTATTTTGGTGGATAAATTCTTGAACCACTCTTCAGCCAACTCAACAGGAATTCAGCTTTTGATTCCCCATTTATTATATGACATGAGATTCCATGCTGTAGTTTAAATACATACAGCCATCCAAATGAAAAGCAAGTTTCCTTCCCTTTAGTCAAATTGCTACTTCTTTTGATGTCTCATTTAACATGGGGCCATTCACTGGAATATTGGATGCAGAACACTGAATGAAAAATTTTAATAAATGGCTTTTACCTTCAACACTTTCACTTAACTCTGGGTTCAAAAATCCCCCTTTAATAAAGCAATTTTTAATTGTTTGTGGTTTGAACAGAGGCAAGTGACTCCGGGAAACTTTCCATCTTGACCACATAATTTTTTTGAAGCAGATTGCCCACAAAATTCTGCTTATTCTTCAACTCTTTTTCTATCATAAATAATGCCATATTTTTAGTGTTGCCACAGGGAAATCTAGTTTCTTTGCTAACTTAACTTTCATCAAACCAGTATTCTCATCAAATTCTTTTACAATTTGAATTATATCTTTTAACGACAATGCATTTCGCTTTCACGACATTTTGCATCAAACCGTATATATTTTCCCATCCAATATCCCCTGTGTTCATAAATTTGAATACCAATTTATGAACTGTGAATGTGATGTCTTATGTACCAGAACCTGTACCAGAATGTGATGTCTTATGCCTTTGCTTCATTCTCCCATCCCCATTTTTGAGGGAAATACTTGAAAGGTGGGACAGAGAAATGTAAAGCCAATACAGTAAGTCAAGTCAAAGCGACATATAAAAATAACTGTTAAAATAAACACGACTGAATCAGGACTAAGGTGAAAAGACATAAAAATGAGAAATGTATGAATGGTGTTCCACTGTATATTAATTTAAGCTCAGCTTTTAATTTCTGATCAAGAAAACAATGTAAATGTTAGAGCACAATTTCTAATGGTAATTATAGATTATAGGACAAAAAATATATTGTAGTGATAATTTTACACAGTTAACTTTTAATGACATACAGAATAATATAAGATGGAAAAAGATTTCCACAGTATCATGTCTGATAACATAATACAGGCAGAATTTTTACAGGCAGAATACTATGCTTGCTTATCAACCTAGGCAAAGTACATGAGGACAATCTGCTTAAGGTAAAGGATGCCTTTGGGGAAAACTTCCTAAGGTAAATTGTTTCAAATTTATACTACATATGGAAAACAAAAACACTCATGTAGCCAGCCATGGATTTGAATCTGAGACAACTTATTTATGTTGAACAGTTTTAACAGCTTGGCTCCTGGTAGAGAGCAAAATATCACGATAGTGATATTCAGTTTAAATGAATGCTCGATATCTTATATTAAAGGCCGTCTGATTTACTTTGCTTCCATTTTACACCTTTCTTTGGCAGCTTTTTTACACCAATTCATTTTATCAATCATGCTGATGGTTGTTGGGATCATGTCTTATAGTACAAGTTGTTTCCTTTATTTTCTATCAAAATATTTTGTTCCAAATTCCAGTTGTACTTTTTTGGTGTAAATCTTTCACAGATATGATTCCTTGGCCATAGTCTTCCCTTACTTTTCGGTCAGTTTTGTTATCATTTTTAAGACGTTGACTGAATATTTTGATATGGCAAGTACAAAGGAAACATGAAAGCTAGTAGTGCAAACTTTCATTTGAACAATAAATATATGCAAAATTTTTATCAAAAATTCACAATACACATTTTTATTGCTTATACAAGCTTTAAGTACTCAGATTACTTTGATTTGTTCCCATACAAGTTGTCAGCATCTTTCAATGGCTTGATCTGCATGTTCAAATGTTTCTACTAGAATTTATTACAGTACCATTTCATCATTTTACAAAAAAACAATAAAAAAAAAATCTGAAATGTTTCAGATTTTAAATTACGTCCAAAGGGACGTTTATTTAACATTCTGTGTGTTACCTTTATTTGTTAAATACCATGTTCTTTGCACTTAAACCATAAAATTCAGTTCAACAGCAATATCGCAACAAAATTTTAAATTGAGCATATCTTTAGAAATTTCGATACACGCTCTCACGCGCTGGAGATAAAAATGTTTTTCTGTACAACGTTGGTATTGCTGGCTTTGAAATCTTTGAGTTTGTTAATGAAAAATTCGTTAAAGTTTTAGAGAACATTGTTACGAATTTCACATTTATTTGGCTATTTATTTAGAACTGTAATTAAAATTCCTTTTTATTTTCCCGTGCAACGCACGCAGACGATTTTTGAAGAGAAAGCTACGTCAAAA
>KK112648.1:492528-513821 GCA_000611955.2 Stegodyphus mimosarum
AAAAAAAAAAAAAAAAAAAAAAAAAATTTAACACTGAAATAAAATGAGACAACATTATACAATATTAATATATAAACATGAACTGGGCACGGAAATCAAATATTGTTTCATCAGAACAGAGAGAAAACATTCAATATATTTTAAGATTAAAAGAAAAGAATATTGTATTCAGAATAAACATACCATTTTTATAAATGGCAGGCTGCATTAAGAAAAACATAAATTCAAGTTTCTCAACATTCCAAAATAAAACCCAACCCATGTTCTCCCATTCTGCACTCTGGAACCTTTAAAAAAAAAAAAAAAAAAAAATTCTGAATAATAAATTAAAATGAACAGGAAAGGAAGTATCCAAGAAAGCACATAAATTATGAAAATTTGTACACTGAAGCAGACTACTACAGATCAATAATTTTAAAATTATGTATTCATTAGTTCACAAACACAAAATTACCAGCAAAAATGCATTCAATTACCCTATAAGGTATTTCTGCCCACTTCTTCACATACCTTCATGGTGTAGTGGTCAGTACGCTGGACACACATTCCAGAGGTCTGTAGTTCGAGTCTTGGTGAAGCCGTTGCTCATTTTTCATGACTCCTGCAATCCAAATAACTTAATGTCTTTACAAGTGGCGCCCAAACTAAAAAGATCGTGGATGATGATTCTACACCACCAGGATTTGGTGGTCCCCTAATCCCCAGTCGCCCCAATCCCCAGTCGTAGTGGTCAGCACACCGGACGCATATTCCAGAGGTCAGTGATTCGTGTCCTGGCGAAGGTGTTGCTCATTTTTCATGACTCCTGCATCCAAATAACCTAATGTCTTTACAACCCATGCCTTAAATTATCACAGCAAGTGTAAACTATATTTCACTGTTATGTAAAAACATTTATAGCAAGTCATATTTACATTCTAACAACATTTGAAAGTTTATCATAATTCGAAAATGAAAATCAGATGCAAATGCTGGAATGAAGAAGAAAACAATTACAGTACTTTTACAGAAAAGTATACTTTTATTTTAATTAAAGCATTTAGAATTTATAACAATAATATATATCAGAGGTGGGGAACTTTTTTACCATGAACAGCCACATTTAAATTAGGAAGTGATAAAGGAGGCCACATAAGTTGATATAACTATAAATATAACCTTTGTGAAATTATTATAGTTTTCATATAGTTTTATCACTTTATTGCATTATATAGAAATAATGCAAAAAAACATTAAGTCATTTATTAAAATAAAAATTTACAATATAAATTATTTTTGTATTCCCATAAAGCTAATAACTTTTTATAACATTAATCTTTAATAATTTTCAATAAAGAACTACATATATTTAAATACTGTTCTAAAAGTAAAAGTATTTTTCAATAAATGTATTAGATTATAAAGAAAAACAATAGAAAAATAATAATATTAAGTTATGAAAAAACATAATAGCAACAATATGTAAAATAATCTTAAAATGCGATCGAAAATTTAATTTAGTGGGATATTTGCATTTGCTTCTTGCCTGAAAGAAATTGAATATTTGGATCAAACTTCATAACACACAGCCTTAGTAGATCCTCTAAATGAGCATCTAAAATGTGCATTCTTAAACTAGTTTTAATTTTTCTCATGGAAGAAAATATTGACTCGCAGCAGTAAATACTTCCAAAGCAGGAAAGTAAATGCCGTGCATGCTCTTGTAGGCATGGATATTCAACAGCATTTTCCCAGTTTTCTATGGGATCCTTTTTAACATCAAAGAGATTTGAGGATACTATCTTCCTGCAACTCAAGTAATTCCATTTGCAGTTCCGTAGGAGCTTTGGATAGATCTACTAAATGTGGGTTGAATGCCAGTTTCATAGCAGAAGTGTGCTCATCAAAATCTGAAAATCTTTCAGTATATTCTTCTATTAAAAAATCCAAAACAGCAACATATTTATTGAATGTTTTATTTTTACACTCTCATGGAAGGTGCGCCATTGGTGCAAACATTGACTAAATTACTGACATTTAATTCTACTCAATGGCATATTTCTCTGAAGTTTTTTAAAATGTCAACTCTGCAAGTTCTTCTGGTTAGTGTACCCAGCCTAAGAATGTAACACCGAAAATCTTTAGTTATAGCATGAAAAAAATACAAAACTTGCACCCAGTCAGTTTTATCAATGCCTTCTAAAGCAGTTAGTTGCTGTTACATTTTCAGCTAATTCGTGCTGCCAATCAGTTATAGCTCTTCTTGAAAGAGGCAATTGTTTGTATTTATCAACTTTTTTTTGGATCTAACATACCTATTGCTTCAATAATACATTCATTAATTATTTGTATGTCATTAAATAGTCTGCCTCTTTTTCCAAGTATATGCGCTATTTTTTAAGTAACAGCAACTGCAATGGCACTTTTCTTTACAAAAGCATTAAAAGACACCTATTGATGATGCTTTTCATTTTCAATTTTTGAGCTGCAGCTTGTCAAAATTCACCTTCTAAATTGAAATATTTATGTCCTTTATGAGTCAAATAATGTTTATTTGCATTCACTTTTTTCAAAGTAGTCAAAACTGTATTGCACAATAAACACAAGCTTCTTCAATTCAAGATATTTATCGAATGTTTTATTTTTACATTATTGTGAGCTCAGGCAATAAGTAAAGAAAGAAAGTTATCGAATGTTTTATTTTTACATTATTGTGAGCTCAGGCAATAAGTAAAGAAAGAAAGTTATGTTTTGAAAAATGGTAATTTTTTTTTTAAAGCTTCGACCTTTGGCCACATTTCATATACACATGCTTTGTTTTACCTTGCAGGCAAATATTTAAACTGATTTGTAATAATATTAGAAAAAAAAAGATTCTATCTTTCACAGAAGTAAAGAAGTAATCTAACTCACACTCTACATTAAATGTTCTGTTTTCTTCATTTCTATTATTGAATGTTGGCAAACTGAAAAGTGTGCCAGAACGCCAACAATTTCAGACTATGAAAGACTGCTAGAACTGTAACACTGCTGTATTCTAAATTCATGTTATGCTCAATAGATGGCAGCATGTTATTTAATTCTATTAATTTCCAAATTGTCATAACCTATACAATTAAAAATTAATTTATATACAAGAGCTAGAGGCTGAATAGGGAACTCATGAAGAAGTACCTCTGATCTATATACTTATACAGTATTTTTTAATATCAACATCTGATAAATGCTATTCAAAAAAGGCACATTAGTGGCCAAAGTCTAATATTTCATAACTCAAAATGGTACGAATAATTAATTACCTAAGCCATAACGATTTCATTTTCAGTATATAAAACATTAATCTTATTAAAGCTTCACTCAATTTTATATGGATAAAATAATGACAAATTAACAAAAGTAGAACATCTGATGAATCATTATAACACATAATTATAAAAGAAATGTTTTCAATACATTTTCTTATATAATAATAATAATTGTTTCGGCCACCAGAGTCGTCTGCCTGTCTGCGAGATCATTTTGCAACACACAGTTTTCATGCACAGCTCGCATTTTTGTTTTTGCCTTCTTGCAAACGCTAACTGCAACTTTCACACTTTACTTTTTTGCTGTGTTGTGTTCTAAAGTTGAAATTGCAAAAATAAAAGTTAACAGTCCACTCGCATTGATGTATTCTTATGTTTATTAATTTAAATTTAAGATATCGCTACCCAACATAATTTGGCCACCTTTCGCCGGAGCTTCGAGAAAAAGGCGCGCTTGTGAATAAGAATTCTATGTCTTCATGATGTTGTTGATAATACACTTTCGGTTTAAAATTCTCAAGAGTTACACAATGGATACAGTGTACGAGGTGAGTGAAAACATTAATGCATTTTAATTGCATTTGACATTTCTTTATTGCTGCTTTACTGTGACTAAAGTATTAGCAAAATCGAGAATTTATAATATTTTCAAAATGTCAGATACAGGAAAAAAACGTAAGAGAGTTTTGAAAACACAGTTAATGAAATTCACTGAGAAAATTGATTATGATAACTTAGATAATGCTGAAGCTGAATTAATCTTTAAGGAAATCTTTCAAGGAATGCAAAAATTTCAAATCTTTAAGGAAGATTTCAAATCTCTGTTTAGCGAAATTTATACAAATTGTGATGATGATAAAATAGACACCGTCATTGAGGAAGAACAGGCGATCTTAGAGAAAATTGAGGAGGTTCACTTAAAAATTATTCGTAAGTTAAAAATCGACAAGGTCATAAATGAAAATGACGACAAACCTGTCATACCTGAAAGTTTAAATTTATCAAAATTATCTTTACTCAAATTTAGCGGAAATTTAACAGAATGGATAACATTTAAAGATTTATTTAACGCTAGTGTTCACAACAATTCAAATCTTTCTGGAGCTCAAAAATTACAATATTTTAAGAGTTCATTGAAAAATGATGCTTGTTGCATTATTCAGTAAATTCCCATAGCTGATCAAAATTTCAGTATTGCTTGGAATTTACTAGAAAAGAGATTTTCTAATAAATGAGAACAGATATTTGCTTTTATTAAAAGAATTCTTAATGTTTCACAAATACAGACGGAATCTGCACTCCTTGATATTAAATTTAGTAGATAATGCAAATGAAATAGCTCACTCATTGGAAATATTAGATCAAAGAATAGATAATTTTAGTGATACTTTGCTGATGTATATTATTTTGCAAAAGCTTAATGTTTCGACAAAGTTGTGGTCAATTAAAAAAAGAAGAAATACCAAAGTTGAATGACTTGATAGAATTTTTGAAGAATTACGCTAGAACATTACAGAACAGAAACCTTTAATTAGTAAAACGCATAAATCAGATAAACCAGTGTATAATAGGGTTACTTCTCTGATTACTACTTCATTTGCTTATTTTGTAAAGAAGATCATTTTTTTACACAAGTGTTCTAATTCTTTAAACTTATCAGTGCAAAAACGAATAGAGTTTGTTAAGACTAATAAACTTTGTTTTAATTGCTTGTCTAATGCCCATAAAGTTAAAATGTGTAAGAGTGCAAATACTTGTAAACATTGTTTTAAGCATCGTCATAGAATTTTGCATTCAGAAAATAATTTCAAACCAAAAAATACATCTAATTTTCCTTCACTGGAAACACAAGAATTTGTTCCAAAATCGAAAATAAAAACAGAAAACCACTTGAGTGATGTTTCTCCAACTGTTTGTGCAAACAATTATGAACATCACCATTTGGGAGCTCATGCTAATGGTAAATTTAGTCATGTACTTTTGTGTACTGCTTTAATTAAGGTTCAAAACTTAAAAATGAATTCATAAGTTGTAGATGTTTACTAGATGCAGGTAGTGAAAAATCATTCATTCGTTGGGAAACAGCTATCAATTTAGGATTGAGCATAAAGGATTCGAAGATATTAGTGTCGTGCTTAGGTACTTTCAATACAACTACTAATGGAGAGGTTAATTTATTGTTTACACCTCATTTTAATACTAGTTACAGAATTTCTACGTCCGCTTACATAATAGACAAAACTACAGGAAACATTCCAAATGTAACATTACCTTTGAATTTATATGAAAGCTTCCAAGATTTAACTTTAGCAGATCCTACATTTTATGAATCGGGAGAAATTGATATTTTGCTTGGAGTTAACGTACTCCTTCCTTTAATCAATGGAGAGGTAATAAAGAGGGGCAAAAATCGTCCATTTGCATTTTGTTCTAAGTTAGGATGGGTAATTGCTGGAACTACACCTTTTGAATTCCGAAACCATGAGCAAGTTTCAGTCAATACGCTAAATGTAAACACGGAGGAATTAGTTAAATCATTTTGGGATTTGGAACAAATTCCCACATCGAAACATTTAACTAAAGAGGAAAGATTGTGTGAAAACCTTTTCAAGGAAAATCACGTCTGTAGTGAAAATGGTCGCTACTCAGTAAAATTGCCATTCAAGCCCAAAAGAAATGAGTTAGGTAATTCCAGACCATCAGCCTTTTGCAACTTTCTTAGTCTGGAACGAAAACTAATAAAAACTCCTGAAGTATATCAACAATATAAAGACTTCATGTCTGAATATTTATCACTTAGACACACGGAAGAATTATCCGATGATAATCTAGATAAATTTTCATTATTATATACCTCATCATCACGTGCTAAAGGAATCGAGTATTACCACAAAACTACGCGTCGTTTTCAATGCTAGTGCCAAAACTACATCAGAGATATCACTTAATGATACGCTTATGAATGGTCCCAAGGTACAAGATGACTTATTTACTATTCTTTTCAGGTTTAGATGCTATCCCATAGCCACTACTAGCGACTTATTGAAAATGTATCGACAAGTTCAAATTCATGATGAAGATCGTGATTACCAAAAAATATTGTGGAGAGATGATCCATCGAAGCTGATTAAAACTTACAAGTTGTGCACAGTTACATACGGCACTACTTCAGCTTCATATTTGGCTACTCGCGTACTCAAACAACTAACAAATGACGAAGGAGCTAAATTCCCTAAGGCAGCTGAGATAATATTACATAATTAATTGTTATATTGACGATGTCCTATTTGGTTCAGATAGTGTAGATAATGTGGGAGAGTTAATTTCACAACTGAGTGAACTTTTACAAAGAGGTGGCTTTCAATTGCTTAAATGGTGTACAAATGATCGCTCAATTTTAAAAACTGCATTGAATGCTCAAAACGCTAATTCTTCATATACAGCAGTTGATACTAAATCAATAAAATTATTGGGTTTGAAGTGGTATCCAATGCAAGACAAGTTTACTTGTCACTTTGAAAATCTTGAGAACAGAGAGCAATCTACTAAAAGAATGATTTTGTCTTCCATTTCGAAAATCTTTGATCCACTTTGTTGGCTAGCACCTTTTATAGTTGCAGCAAAAGTCTTGCTTCAAGAGATATGGAAATTACAAATCTCATGGGATGATCCCTTGCCAGATGAAATCAATCAAATATGGAAAATCTATTGTGAAGATATCGCAAATCTTGAATGTATTTGTATTCCTAGAAGAGTGTTATTGCCCAAAGCTACAAATGTAGAACTTCACTGTTTCTGTGACACATCAGAAAAAGCTTACGCAGCAGTGATTTATTTAAAGTCTTCAAATAATTCTTCAGTTTCGGTGCAGCTACTAACATCAAAGACCCGTGTAGCTCCCCTGAAGATAATTTCTATTCCTCGTTTAGAGCTGTGCTCTGCTGTTCTACTAGTGCATTTGGTTAAAGCTGTGCAGAATTCTTTGCAAATTCATGTTCACAATATTTATGCATGGAGTGATTCAATGATAGTTTTATCATGGATACAATCAGAACCCACAAGCTGGCAAACCTTCATAGCCAACCGCATTTCAGAAATTCAATCAATCTAACCATCATCGCATTGGAATCACATAAAAGGGGAAGAGAATCCAACATTGATTTTGCCTTCAGAACTTCCTACTCATGACTTACGGTGGACAGATCCTAAGCGGCTTAATTCAAATAATATTCAGTTCTCTATCAACTTACCATTTTCAGAAGAGTCTTTAAAGGAAACAATGGAAAAATGTTTCTTGTTCAATTGGAACAGTCGTTTCGCAAATTCCAGGTTTTCATGAATTTTCATCATTCTTGAAACTTAAAAGAATAATTGCATGGTATTTTCGGTTTACGAATAATTCAACTAAATCTACCGCAACAAGGATTAAGAGCTACCTTAAAACTGAAGAATTGCAATACACTAAAAATGCAATTGTTTGAGTAGTCCAAAGGGATGAGTTTTTGAATTAATATAATCTTCTGAAGGAGAACAAACCATTAAACTCAAATAGTAAGATCCTTTCTTTGAACCCCTTTATCGATAAGAATGGATTTATATGCATCGGAGGAAGATTAAGGACAGCCAACATTGCACAGGACAGAAAATATCCTATTTTGTTACCCAAGAAACATCACAGAAAGCAGATTATAGTGAATCATTTTCATGAATCCCATCTTCATGCTGGCTCCCTGTTATTGCTATCAGTAATTAGAAGAGAATATTGGATAACCCACGCTAGGTCAGTTATAAGACAACAGATTTGGAAATGTATGAAATGCCATTATGTACGTGCTAAAACATCTATCCAGATAATGTCCGACTTACCATCATCTAGAGTTTCTTACCATCGTCAAAGTGCAAGATTTCAATGCTTTGAATCCAGTTTTGTATTGTTTTCATACCAAACATGAATGTAATGCCTCCAAAAAATCTACTGATAGAGATAATTAATTTACATTATTATACAAATCTTATTCAAAGATTTGAGAATAAAAATTTGATTACTTTTATTTTATACTTGTCAAAAGGTAAAAACTCTTAGTTATGAATTTCTGTGATAAGAATAAGTTTGGAAGTGTTTTTATATGTAAAGAGTATTTTTCCCACAGGTGAAAAAGGATATGTCTAAGAAAAGAACCATACTGAATGATAAGTATGTACAGTTCATGATAGGATAGTTTCTAGCACTTTTCCTCCACGGTTACAAAATTTATCAAAATCGAAATGCCAAGAGGTGTTACAGCTGAAAGTTGTAGTAAGAAATAAAGAAGTTTATAAATATTTACATACAAAAAAGTGCATTTTTTTTCTGCATGCATCGGAGAAACATTTAATAAATAAAAAAGAGAATAGGTTGTCATTATTTATTCTCAAACTTTGTTCCAAATGGTCAGCTTACAAAACTTGTTTAGTTCCACTAAGTAACTTACTTTTAAGTTACTTAGTGATTAATTGAATACATTAGAATTATTTGAAATAAATACCAGTCCGAAAATTTAATATTCAGCTTACCACCAACCTTTAGACTTCAGACATGAAAAAAGTATAAATTTGAATGTTTGAGTTATTATTGTTACTACACTTGTATGGCTAGATAAATATTTAGCAAATAAAATTTTAAATTTAGATAAAAATATTTTATTTTGTTAAAATAAAAATTGGTTTGTCAGCTGCTTTCAGATCGTGCATTCAGCTCACGTGGAATTCAAGTTTGAGACCATTGTATTAGATCTTTTCTAATACATTTCGAATAGATATATTGAATATTGCACATTTCTTAGCATTTCATCTGTTACATAGCAATTACTTTTGGTTTCTTTTAACTTAAAAACATTCACAACAACCAACTGCAAAGTTCCAAAAAGTGAAAAAAATATTACTTCCACATTAGTAATTAACCAACTATACCAATAAAATTTGCTGACATGCTGATAAAATTTCTTAACTGAGGTGGACAAAAATAAGCAAAATTTTAAAATTATCAGACAAAACCTCTATCTTTTATATTAAGTATACACTGCTAATAATAATTATTATTATTTACGTGTTCTGCCCTAAGGCACTACACAGAAAGGAGGGATGCCTTCGTGGAGGACTTTCCAAGGGAAACTAGCTTGTATTAACACGTTGCACATGAGGAAAATCAAGAAAACAGCCATGCAGCCACCCCGTTCCCAGGAGTATACTGCTAATTGGCTTGATGCAAACATTTATATGCATAAAATTTTTCATCTTACAAGCACAGTGATACCCCAGTATATTAGTCCATTCCTGATCTTTGGATTTAAACTAAACAGAACAAACGTTTCAAATAAGAAATAAAGGAAAGGTTCTACTCCTTAGGATGTTCTGAAAATATAATAGTGTTTGGTCATTCCAGACAATGCTGTTACAGCATGTTTGAGCTTTGCTGGGATAGTACTTCTGCCCAAATTTTTTCATATACATTTTTTCGCACTCAGTGGTTAGCATATATTTACTAATGTATTTTTTGTACAAAATTGCCCATAGCATTGTCTCAAAAGATGTAAACAAGGGTAATGTGCACAATCGTGACTCATCAAACTCGAATCACATTCTAAATAAATGTTGTATACCAAACAAAAACTTCTGCATTCAAACAAGACATACAGTTGGAGTTATTCTGACATATATCGAAGTGTCACTGTATAAAACGCATAAAATATTTTTTAAGATTTGTAAAAGTTTTACTGCCATATAACAGATGACTCAACCACTGTATAAATGTACAAAAAATAAGGCATACATCTAAAGATGTGTAAAAGTTTTCCTACTGCCACATAACAGATGACTAAGCCACAATTTGTACAAATAAGGCAAAAATATTTTTCTAAGATTTGTTAAAGTTTTCCTGCTGCCATAGAACAAATGACTAACTGTGATTTGTTACTTCTCATACACTGAGTGTATAAATATAAACAGAGTATATGAAATTTTTCTAAAGCTCCTACCTATACATAATAGAAGACTGACTATGGCTGCCTGTCTCCAGCACTTCATCTGCTATCATGTAACGATCTTTGGACATGTTCTGACACTGGAAGGATTTTACATGGAGAGCCTTGGAACAATACAAAGGATCCCATTCTTTCCATCTGCTGACATCCACAATAAAAGGAAAAAGAGACTGAAAAAAGAAATAAAAATAAAAATTTCAACATTAAGCAGTAATATTTTTCTTTTTTTTTGCAAATGCATGTTACAAATATGAATGTAATGCATTTTAAGGATAATTTAAATTATTAAAGCTTGCACCTTGTAATAATTTTAATTAATCAAGCAAATTTTTCTGCTGTTGATCAACTAAGTGTCACTGTCAACATTGAGATTTCCACAATGGTCAAGGAACGTTATTCTAGAACTTTATGAAACTCTAACATATTGACACAATACAACAGTTATGGAAATGTTTAATAAACTACAGAATACAGAAAACTATATGTTAGGAATCAAAATAAATCAAATATATAGGCACAGAACATAATGAAAAAAACCTGAAATATTCTCAACTGGATTATACCAAAAGACAATGTACCATGATGTTCTCTATATAAACTACAGATGAAGTGATAATTAGCTATCTCAAAACTGTCAACATATCCCATAAAAGGAGGAAAATGTGACAAAGATCACATGGCACATGCTACAATTTCCCTGTAAATCCACAGACTTCAATCTACAGCAAAACTTGTCAGTAGTAATGTGTTCATAACTTTGAAAATGTATACACTGGTGGGCAAAAATTAAGGACGAGATGGTTTTTTCAATATAACTTTGTACAAAAGCTTTCCAAATCAACACATTTAATACCGTAAGATCCCCAATATGTAAGGACATCAGTAATGTAAGCAACACTTACTAAAAGAGAAATCAGAGGGATAAAAATAAGCTTTATTGAAAAAGTAGCATGGAGCGCAATGCGACTGAAGGCCGAAACATCCCTGTGATGGGTGTCCAGCAAAAAACATCCGGTCTTTAATAGGGGATATGATCTCCCTGACTGCTAGGCAGGTTTCACATCATTTGTGCATGCTGGATATGTGGTTGTTAATGAGCTGTTGAGACACTGCTGCTTGTTCCTCTTGTAGCACCAATCGCAGTTTCGGAATCGTTACTGGCGATAAGTTACGTGCTGCCACGGGTCTCCCTAGTAAGTTCCATACATGCTTGACGGGATTTAGATCCAGAGACCTTGCCGACCAATCCATGTGTTCAATATCTTCACTCTCCAACAGATCTTCGACAGTAACTGTGCGATGAGGTGGAGCGTTGTCGTCTATGAAGGGGAACTGAGGACCCATAGCCCTTGTGAAGAGACGCATGTAAGGAAGAAGAACCTCGTTACAATAGCAGTCCCAGGTGACGAACCCCCTTGGGAGATATGAAGGTTGGTCCGGCTACCAAGCATTATGTCTGCTCGAATGAGAACTCCACGACCTCCAAAACAGTCCCTTTTGAAGATGTTGAAGGAGTTATTGCATGTTCCCTGCTCTGTCCAGATGTGTATGTGTCTAGAATCGCAACTCAGACTAAATTTGCTCTCATCTGTAAAGAGTACTTGCCCCCATTCATTGTCTCTCCAATTCCGGTGTTTCCGGCACCACAGAGAACACCTTCTCCGATGGGCAGGCGTTAGAGGTAGACACCATACAGAGCATCGTGCAAACAGACCACCACCGTGCAGTCTTCTGGCCACGGTAAAACGCGTAATCGGTCGTCCAGACGCCTGTGTCGTGTGTCTAACGATTTCTCCCGCCTGTTTCTTCTGGCCTGTAAGGCAATATACCGGTCATCTGCGGGTGTGGTTCCTCATGGACGACCACTACTAAACCCCCGGATAGCTGTTCTTGTAGTTTGAAATTGTCTCCAAAGTCGTGAAACGATGCTGTGAGCAATTTAGAACTCTGCAGCCACACTTGTCACACTGTGGCCTTCCCCCAACTTCCCAATGATTCTACCTCGGGTAAAAGCATCCAGATGTCGTCTAACAGATTGATTATTCGCCATTTCTCGCTGAGGCAGCAACTCGGTGTGATTTTAATTGCTATAAATGCTTTATATACTCAGACACTCCCCCATTACGTCTACCTGCCTATCTGCGCAGGTGCTACCGTACATCACCTTACTTAATCTCCCGATTGGTCTTTCTGTCCGCTCTGCCTCTTCGTTCAGCTGATATGCTAATTTTTCGACTTCGTCCTTAATTTTTGCACACCATTGTATATATAAAGCATATTTTTTAAATTAATATTATTATTAAATTAAATATTGTTAATTAACTGCTAAATGGAATTAATTTAATTCTATTTAACTTATAATCTACAAATATAAAAAAACTGAATAATTAAAACCACTTCTTGTAAATTATATGCCCATTTAATTACAAATTTTCATTTTATTACTTAAGCAGAAATATCACTAAATCTAGTGATAGATACAGGATGTCCAGCAAAGGAGTCCCCGACTTCAAAATTAAAAATCTTGAAAACAAAATTGCTACAGGACTACAACAAGCTGTATACTTATTGTGAAAACTATGAGATTGCTATGCAGAAGTTTTGAAATAATAGTTACAAAAGCTGCCAACAGATGATGTTGTATGCTGTAGAGCTTGTATCAACATGCATAAATAAATTCATCCTCTGCAAGCAGTTTTTGCAATCACATCAAGGCCTTTACAAAATGACCATGGCTCGTAGTACAAAAGTGGCACTAATGAACAATGAAATTTGCTATCACATCCTGTATCAACGGAAATGGATTCAGATTAACACTGATCACTGATTCAAATTCATCCAACATGGTGGGATGTTTCCGGTAAACAGCATACGATAAAATGTAGTCACAAGGAGTTGGATCTAGCAAATATGGAGGCCAATCCATTAGTAAATTTGGAATAATTCAATGGAATTACTCTATTCTTTAAGTATTCATCAAGAAAGCAAAACACCTTTACGGTGCAATGCAGTCAAGCTCCATCTTACTTAAACCATTCTGTGCCTGGTCCATCAACCGACACTCGCTGAATGACAACAAACTGCTCCCAAATTAAAATGTAACATTCACTAATGATTTGTTCTAACATGAAAAAATGGCTGATAATGCTTCTGCTGCTTACTGCAGCCGAAACAATAACATTGGTTTAACAGTGGTTTCACTTAACAAAAATGGGGATTTTCGGAACCCCAAAATTGAGAGTTTTATTTTATGAATCTATTTAAGTGAAAGTGTGCCTCATCTGCAAATCAGATACAAACATCAAATCCTTCATTATCAATCATTTTGAGAATCGGATTCACGAAGACAACCCTTTGTTGCACAGCTCTTATGAGTATGGCCTGGTGACTTTGGATTTTGAATGGAAATAGATCTAGGCTGTTTCTTGGTATTTTCTTCATGGTGGAAAGCTTCAGACCAGTCTTTGTTGTAATTTTTTGAATGGATTTCATTGAATTTTGCTGAATAATTCCAGAAATAGTGGCAACATTTTCAGGGGTAACTACAGTTTGTCAGTGACACACATCATTGCCTACCAGATCATTGGTCATCCTGCCTGGGCATTGGAATCTGGCAAAGAGCTTGAGAATTGTTTTTACATCAGGTTCTCTGGGAACATTAAATCATGTTTGAAAACTATGCCTTGACTGTGTTCTAGCCGGTGGTATTCTAATACCAGAAAGATGTAGTTCAATGGAATACACGATTTCAACCTCTTCCTTCAGTATGCCAACCTCCTTTCAGGATTCAATGGAGAAACTGATTGCTCTCATGTCTTTCAGAGCACTATTTATATGCACTACGCATTACAATTACAGCACCATCTGTTTTGGCAGTTTTTGTAACTATTATTCTGAAACTTCTGTATAATATTCTTACAGCTGTCACAGTAAATATATCACTTGCCGTATTTCACTGAAGAAGAAATTATGTACACTGTGCCCCCCTCCCAAAAAAAGAGGGGGGCAGTTCTATACCTCCCGTTCTACTGAGTCGACCGATGAAATTCAAATTGCCTTTTTCATGTCTCAAAAGCACGACTTAGGATACATATTAGATTTATACATAGCATTGCTTTAATATAGGTATTTTGACACAAAATCAGACTTTTTCTGAAATGACATGCCATTTTTTCATATTTCGATTCTACAACTCAAATTATGCCTAAATATTAAATTTTGTAAAATTTGGTGTGAAATTTAGAGAAAAATTTAAAAATTTATCTTGGCAGATTTTTTTTTTAGTTTGCACCAAGAATAATTCACTTGGAGAACTTCTGAATTTATAGTGACCTACTTTCTTTCCTTTATGTGAGCAGAAAAAAGGTCACGTTCATCACTTTCAAATAATTTTAACAAAAGTGCATAAACCACATTTGACGTAATTATCACTTGTAACGAATATGCCAAATTTTAAAACATGCCAATACGTAAATTCACATATATCTTAGGAAATTTTTAATACAAAACTCTAATTTTTTGTAAGTGAGCCTAGAAATACATCTACTTTAGGATGATGTTAAACATTTTATAGATTATAACACAAAAATGTTTTAAAAAAACTTCTAAAAATTAAATAAAAATACAAATTTAAAAAATAAATCATAAATGAGCAAATTATATTTAAGGCCAAATTTCGAAATCTGGGAAAAGGAATTAAGTAAGTTTAATAAAAAAAAGAGATATTAATCATTGACTATTTTGAGAGCTAATTTTTTATTGAACAAAACTTGGCAGTTTGGCCTAATTTGAGTCGCAGAATCAAAATATGGAAAAAAAATTGGCATGCTTTTTCAGAAAAAGCCTGATTTTGTATCAAAATACCTATATTAGAACAATGCTGTATATAAATCTAATACATATCCTAACTCGTGCTTTTGAGACATGAAAAACGCAAGTTGAATTTCGTCAATCGGCCCAGTAGAAGGGGAGATATAGAACTGTTTTTCTTTTTGCGTGGTGTACATTTGTAGAATTAAATATAAAGTATTAGCACAAAAAATGAAGCAAATTAAATAACTTACATTAAAAGTAACATTTAATAAAGCAAACAAATAAATATTGAGCCTTTCTCTTTTTGGTAAATATTGATTCCCTTAAGATACAAATGTTTCATTATTTCACATTTTTAATTTTATAATTTCTACATGTCATTTTGCTATATTTTAACTGAAGATCCAGAATCGCCAATGTCCAGATGAGTTTGGATTTCGGACTTTATACTGTACATAAATACATATAAATAAATAACTTTAAATCAGAAATAAATGTTGTAGAAATTAGAACCTATAAATCATATCTTCAGGTGGTTTCTAAATTCTGATTTCTACAAGGAAATTATATAAAAAAAAAAAAAAATTCTAGATAGACAAAAAATATACATATAATCATCAGCAGAAAATACTTATAATTCATTTATAACTTAAAAATATAAGTATTTATAAATAGCATGCTTCAGAAGTTTAAGTTCTGAATTAGATAATCATTTCTACAACACAGCTCTTCACTACTTTTTGTACTAGGTTTGTTGAAATAGAGTTCAATTTCTCTCTCTATATATATTTCTTATGGTCAATTCGATAAATTGGTTATTATTAATAACATACAAATAACTGGATAAAGAAAATAATTTACGAGAATTTATAACATGAACTGGTTGCTATTAATAATTTTTAACAATAAATGCTAAATGTAATAATTTTCAACATGTTCAGTTTGAGATTTGTCATTATGCATGTGTACGTTTTTCCAGAGTTACTGCTTCATTACTGAGCAAACGTATGATAGCCATTGTGAGCATGTTAGTTTGTTTTCATTTATTGATAACAGCTAGAGAATATCAAAAATCAGCTGATAGCTTATTTTAGATGTAGGCACGCACATTTTTCAAGATGCTCACAAATACTTCCAACAGTTTTGATTATTCTACTTTCTGTGTGATGTTACTTTCATTATCAGTTGCTAATGAGTGCACATCTGCTTAGAAATTTTCAAAAATTTTACTGTACTTGTATGCATAATATATGATGATTTAGACATAAGAAGTCAGATTTTCGTGATGCTCAAATTGAAAAAAAGAAAAAATCATCAGTTATTTTTAAGAAATGAGTACAACTGATTTATCCTTGAACAATAAGCAAAGTTTTTCAGCGATTAATCAAAACATAAAATTGAAATAATTGGTAGTATTGAAAACTCACTGCTCCAGCTGAAGAAGACCCAATTATTTATTATACTTTTATGCAGAATAATTTTCAAATGGTTCATGAGATTCATATTGGAGTCGGCTATGGTGGGTGAAACAGAATGATGAAAGAATTTAAGACAAAGTATAAGAATATTACTGCCAAAATTATAATGATATATTTAAATCTTTGTGAATCTTGTCAAAAGAAAGCATTCTTAGAAAAGGTCTTGTTGTTAAACCAATTAACAGAAGTGAGTTAAATATGAGTTTTCAAGTTGACATATGATTACAAATGGACACAGATTTTAAGTTTATCAAGACTATTTAACAAAAATTTTTACTTAGCAATAAAAACAAACCAGCCAAGGAAGTTGCTTATAATCTACTGGATGTGTTCAAAATATTTGGGGCATTGCACATTTTGCAACACAACAATGTCCAAGAATTCATTAATAAAGCTATTAAAAAGTTTGTGGAATGAAGAATGAATCAAAATTATTTATGAAAAGCTAATGCAGTCAGTCACAAGGCTCAGTTGAAGGAAGACACTGAAAAGATGATATCCACTTTGTTTGAAACAAACAATAGAATAAAGTTATCAGAAGGAATAAAATTCACACAATTTATGAAAAATACAACTTATCATTCTGTAAGAGATTGTAGTCCTATGAAGCGATACTTGTCTACAAAGATAGGTTGTAAAGTAGGTTTAAGAACCTATTTGCCAGACGATACTTCATCAAGATTTCTGTATTAAAAGTCTAATCACGGTTTTAAATTAGAAAGCAGCGCTAACTATTGCAGAGAGAGAAAAACTCTCACCTGGCAATCTGGATTTGGTTAAGCAAGATGGCAGAGCATGTACTAATACTGAATACTATAATTACCATTAATAGTGAAAACAAACTAGGTTAGAAAATGTAGTTATGTATGTGGATATATATAATGTAGTAGATATGATGTAGTGAATAAAAACGAAATTCAAATAAAGTATGCGTCACTTCAAAGTATTCAAATGGACCTTAGAAACTTAAGAAACAGATATTTTGAAAGAATTGATGAAAAAGAAGATGTCATAGCCATTGATGAAGAAATTTCTGAAACGGAAAAAAGAACCAAAGTACTGGAGGTAAGAATTATGGAAATTCTATTATCTATTGTACTTCTGAACATGAAAGTGATTGTAGTAAATTTGATTATATTTACCAGAATTGCAAATTCCTAAATTTTCTGGTTACTTAGCCAAATGGAACGATTTTAAGTTACAATTAAAAAACATTATAGTGAATAATACTCAATTAACAGAAGTTCAGAAAATCTATTACTTAAAGGCTACATTATTTCATGAAGCAAAAAATCTTGAAACTGTTGATGATACTTTCAGTTCTCTATTTGAAGATCTTCAAGATAAGTATGAAAATAAAAGAATCTTAATTGAGATGCATATACAGTCAACAATGTATTTACGTAATTTAAATTTCAAATTGTCTAAGGAGATAATTTGAACTAAGCATTAATGCTATGGAAGTTCCTATGCTTGATGAATTAATTCCATTTTTAGAGAAAAGATGTCAATTATTAGATAATTTTAACTGTTATATTAGTAAAGTGAAATATCCACTGAAAAAAAATTCAAAATCAAAAGCTCTGATGGTTAAAACCAATTGTATTATATGAAGTCTTTGTCTGACTGTGGTCTGAGAAGGTTCGCTTTGTTGAGCTGATGAAGGTTCTGTTGTGTCTGCAGTTTGCGACATGGAAAGGGATACCTCGCCCCTACTAATAGTGCAATCTCGACCTTTATCAACTTGAAGATGACAATGTTCTGTCAGCATGTGGTGAATTAATGGATATAGAATTTAGATTAATGGATTCGGACTGTGACATTGCTGAACAATTCTATGGAGTGGAACTTTTTAGTGTGCTATGAAAATCTACTTTGATGAAGATGATCTAGTCAATTTTCTCTCACTTCGTGGTTGTGTGAAACAGGACTTGAATGGCAGTGTTTCTATGTTTGTGTGGCTTAACAAGTTCTATGGAAATAAGGATAACCATCCTAGATGTGCAGATTTACAGATTCAACAAATGCATAGGATTTTGTAGAAATTAAGTGCAAACTGTTTCATTCTAGTAACGGAGAAATGAATAATGGTTTAAGGAAATCTTTATCTAGTTCAAATGTCAGTGAAAATACTGTTCATGCTGATAAATGTAATGGTACCATCCCAAGTATCAGTTAGCCTTGTAAAGGCTCTACTAAACTAAGAAAAAGAGCTATTATTCATGTCAAGGATATGGACGGATTCTCTCAGTAGGGGAGAGGAAAAAAAAAAAAAAAAGAGGGGGAGGCTTGTCTTTTTAAATTATGTAAAGTTAATATTGAACTGTCATTACAAAATAAGTTTGCTCAGTTGATGGTCGATAACTTCATTCTTGTAAATACTAATGTTGATTGTAATGATGATACTATGGATGTACAGGCTGAATAGAATAACAGTCAGTCCTCTCTACACCCTACATTTAAACCCATTATTGTCCAACCAAGCACAAAATTCTCAGATTTTTTTAAACAGTTAAAAAGGATACATACTCAAGAGGTCACTGGCGAATTGAATGGGAATTTCTGAAAGTTTTCCCCAAAATCTAAAATGATCACTGTGTAATATCTAGAAACTTAAACAAAAAAGTTATTGATCATTATATTATATCTGCCAAAACTGAAATACCAATTAAGGTAGTTTGCAAAGGTTTACTTACTGATGCATCTTTAGATGAAATTGAAGAATTTAAAAATCAAGATTTTAAAGTTAAACAAGTTGCCATGATGTACAAACTTAAGATCAAAGCCCCTGTACCAGATACACATTGTTAATGAACTGAGTGTTGAGAGGATTTATGAGATTTTTAATGTCATGCATTTCAATACGACCATTATTCCACATAAGTTAATATGTTAATACATATATACAGGGTGGTGCTGTGCAATGCCCCAGTTGTCAGCAGTATGTTGGCTCAAACCCTGCTTTGTGGGCCCACAGGGCCCCACAAATCAGAAATTCTTCTGCCAAACGACTTGATATTATCTAGTGCTGCAATTGTGGCCAAGCTGGACACATGGTGAGCTACTGCAGTTGTCAGAATTTTCAACCTAAAATGTTTCTGTTAAATCGTTTACTGCCCAGGTTCAGGCTAAAATGAGCACAAGTGCTTGAACTTCTAATATTCCACCTGGAACCACATATGTTGATGTGGTTAAAAATCATGTACCTGATTTTAGCGACACGAGTTCCTGACCATGTTGTAAATAATTCTAATGATCATGTTGTAAATAATTCTAACAAACACAATGAACCGACCTTTGATGTACACATGGACACTTTTAAACATATTCACAAATTTATCAATGAAGTAAAAATATGTTCAATGGTCTCTCTATTATGAATATAAGTCATAAAATATCTGTACATGTTCCTGAGCTGCCGTAAACTGAAAATTCTAATGATAAATTATTTGTTCCTTTTCCTATTTTCAAGGATTTTATTAGTCCAAGTACGAATACCAATAATGCTAGAGGCACAGCAATTCTTTTAAAATGCTGTATGCATCACTACTCTGTTAGAATGCCACAATTTTCAGCTATTGAGGCTTCAGCTATTATACTCACAACAAACACTTCTATAACAACATTCGTCTCCATTTATATCCCTCCAAGTCAGAATCCCACAACAGTTACTAGAGACTTGAAACACTATTTACATCTAGAAATCATATTATTATACGTCGAGACTTAAAATGCATGACATCATGCATGGAACTGCTATAACAACACCAGCTATAACAGCACCAGGATGCGTAATTTATGATTTGGCCAATTCGGCTGTATTACACATAGTAGCTTCTAGAACCCCAACACAATATAGTACTGGTCCATGGGCATTTTAGACTTTTTCCTGCTCAGAAATACCAGTGATCCACTGGATATTTCTGCGCTGGATGAACTATCTTCTGACCGCAACACAGATGGAATTTTCTTGGACATCAGTCATATCACGCCAATCAAAACAGCCATTATCTGGCATAAGTTTGCTAAACTTCTAACAACACTCGCTACACTCTGTCAATGGTACCCGTGGAGAATGGCACTGATAATTTGGTAAAGGATTTCATTGACTCTATCCTCAGTGCACAGAAATGTGCCAGTAGGACTGTAAACAATTCTAAACCTCGTAGAAGCACTGACTTGAAATATCTCATCAAAAAGATGAATGTTGCTAGAAGACAATATCAAACAACCAGACACCCATCTGATAAGTAACTGCTTAACCAACTGAATGATGCTGTCAGGCCTCTTACCAATTCACAGACACAAGAATGGACTAATTATCTGAATTTACCCTTTACTGATGATAATTCTATCTGAGAGGTGCTTCTACATACAGGAAATGATACAATAAAATTCTGCTCCTTAAAGGTCCTGACAGGATCCATTACATCAAAACCAGGAAAGTAGAATTTTCAGCATTGCATCTGGAATCTCACTTTTGCACAAACACAAAACATACAGTTTCCGACTTTTACTCCAATTACATAACAAATCCACTTGCAAATTACATTTCTCCAGTCCTGCTGTTGGAAGTTTTTGTCTATACGAAGAATCAGTATTGACTAGGTCACCAGTAAAATGATTAAAAGATTGCCACTCAAGATGATTCTCAAGCTCACCAAACTCTTCAATGTAATTCTCTGTTGGCAACACTTCCT
>KK112648.1:516654-550544 GCA_000611955.2 Stegodyphus mimosarum
AAAAAAAAAAAAAAAAAAAAAAAAAAAAAGACAACTCATTCAGCGGGATGCAGTTTGGTCCCAGGTGTGGAATTAGGAGAATCGAAAATGCTTGCTGAGAAAATATTGCATCAAATGTGGAATCAACCAGAAAACGATTCGAATATGAAAATCTTAATTATGAATTTTATCAAGGAATATAAAGACTTTAAAACAAATCACATGGTATCATAAACACAAATTACAAAACAAATTTCTTTAATACCTTCCCTAATATCCTTAATACCTCAGCCATATTGAAGGATTGTTATGTAGATGACATTATCACTGGAGCTAATATGATGCAAGAGGCTAAGGAGTTGCAGGCACAGTTAATCTGTCTTCTAGAGTGTGGAGAAATGCAGTTACACAAATGGTGTTCAACTAATATTGAACTACTGAAGAAAGAGGAAATGCAACTCAGGATTTTTCTTTTCAAGTTACTGAAGCCTCAGGTTACAAAGGTCATAGGAATGTCATGGAGTATGGCTGCAGATAGTTTAATAACTCCAAATTCCATATAATAAAACTAGAGCTGTTAAAATGAAAACATAAAATGGTGTATATATTCAATGTATTAGTAAAATTTGTTTACTGCCTATCCAGAATAAGAATGCTTAGTTTCATATTATTGTGTTCTTATGAAAACTGTGCTTTATATTAAAAGGGAACTGTTTTAAAGAGCAAGTAAGATTGTAACATAATGAAATAATTTATATTATTTTACACTGTATTTCATGATTATCTGTTTATATCATTTTATATTCATGATGGAAAATTACCTATTAGCTTTCATATTTGGACTAGAATTATTTGTTCTTGAAACTGTTAAATTATATTTTATAATTTACAAATTAAAATTTAGAATTTCAATGAGTGGCAGCATGTTAAGTTAGAATACAGCACCACCTATTCTAGATGTAGAGAAATTCTCATTTGGCTATGTGTGAATATAATACTCTCACTGTTCCTTGCAAAACAAATAAATTAGTTAAAAATATAATATTGTATTTGCAATGCACTTTGTTTTAAATGTGATATTTGTTAGAAATGTTATAATATTTTATTTGTAATGTAATTTGTTTGCAATTTTTTATCTCTTTAAGATGTTTGCATTTTCTTATCGCATAACATAAAAATTACATTAAGAGTTCGGGCTTTCAATTTATTATGCATAGTTCATCATACTGTACAAACATCATTGACAATCTATATATATAAAAAAGAAAGTCTCTTGGTTTGTACTCTAAAAACTCAATCACTACTATACCTATCATCACAAACTTTCTACAATTCTTTTCTGGGTCCTGGAAAAAGTCGATGTCCACTCCCCCCCCCCAAAAAATACAGCTACAATTAGAGATATTAATTAAAAACTTGGAAAAACGATAATTTCTGCCCTCATTTTTCCAAGTGGCAACAGTCTTGCAAGCTGGAGATGAAAATCTGCTTTATTTCGAATGTTCGCTTTCAAATCCTAGAGTTTGTCAATAAAAAAATTCTAAGTTTTACGATGAAATAAAAATAGCATTGCCAAACATTAAATACATTATTCTCGGTTCCAAAAATTCGTGGGAAGCCATTTCGGTTTTCCCATCTTCATACGATATTAATCAGCCGAAATATTAATTAAAAACTCTGAAAGCGCAAATTTTCACACTCATTTTTCCGAGTGGCAACAGAGTTGCGTGTTGAAGATAAAAATGTTTTATTTGGAAAAGTATTGCTACTGCTCGCTTTCAAATTGTAGAGCTTGTTAATAATATATTTGTAAGTTTTACAAAATCTATACATATAAAGAAGAATGCCTGTTGATGTGTTTGTTTGTTCGCATTATTGATTTCTGATCAATTATGATAAATTTTTTGCCACATTAAATCGACTAAAATAGAATGTAGGTGAAATAGCGGATGGAACTTGAGCTTTTACAACCATTTAATTAGAAAGATGAAAATCATTAAACATAGCGTGCGATGTTGTTGCTAATATAGTGAGAAAGAATTAGCTTATTTTTTTATCGAATTTTTTTATGTATGTTCCATATGGCATCAGACTACAAAATGTACGACTATGAATCGCATTTTTGTATCATTATTTAGTGATGGATTACAGCAGTATCGTTCTCTCTGTTGTTAGATGCATTACTCTCAATCTAACTTAACTGGCATAGGCTACTTCTGCTAGTTATTAATATTTATTGGTAGATGTGATTATAATGCCTTAGTTATCATGTTAACCAAAAGATGTGGTTATTATTAAAAATAACATATTATTAATACTAACTGGATTTCTTACTTTGATCGTAACCTACATACACACACACATATATATCATAAAAAAAAGTCTTTCACAGGTTGTATTTGAATGATGTGTTTTCCTCTCACCAGCACCTGCTGCCCTTAAAATCGATATAATATATGCCAAACAGGAAGTTGTTGCTTTGCTCAATTTTACAGTAAACTATTCTATATATATATATATAATGAAATTAACAAACTATGCTACATTTTACATTAACAGTGTAGTTTTTGTTGTCCACATACATATTTAAGGCATTCAAAAGTTTTAGTCAAATCCTGAAGAAATGATAAAACAATGTAAAAATATTACATCTGTATCGTCAGAAAACATTTTTTACAAAATCTATACCATAGTTTTCAAGGAAAATTTTTTTGAAACCAAAGCACTATTTTAATTAGTGTAAATTATGCATTTATATACATGCTCGTGTTCAGGTTCCTTCAAACAGGAAAGAATGAACAAGGCATATTCAGGCTTCTCTGTTCACCCACATTATAGCCCAACCCCTGTTATGTATTTTAAGAGCCACGCATGTCTTTAACTTCAAAATTTTATGTCAAAATTTTGGAGGCACTTCTGTAAATTGAAAATACTTGAACTACACGGTACTGAATCAGCTGTTATAAACCATAGCTGTATTGGCTGTTAATTTCTGAAATAAAAAAATTTTTTTTTCTATATCATCTTAATTCACTTACCATTACGGAACAGTTAAGAACAACACATGATCCACATAAATTAATACTGTTTCTCATTGGAGTATTTAAAACCTGTTTCCTCCAGCAGCGGTGCAGTCCATATTTTAAGGGAAATAACTGCCATTCATTGATAACACCAACAGGGCAAATCTAATAAAAAAATTATTACATATTAAAAGCACTTAAAAATTCCTTTTATGGATGCATTACAATTTCAGAATTCAGTTTTATGAGAGGAAAATAATTATTTCATCAAAGCAACTATTACACTATTTATCATGAAATAATTTTAAAAATTAATAATTACTAGAAGTTTTAATTAAATATTTGAAGTGAATAAACAAACTAGAATCAACATCAAAAATGAAATTTCAAAATATTTATAAAAGATTGGGATTAATATTATTCATATTTTAGGTGCTTCTCAATTATGCACCTACAATGCTTTCTGATAGGTGATTTATCTTTTGGCAATCACTTGGCATGTCGTGTGTGATGGTGATCTATAAACTATTCTTATACCTACTGACCAAAATGCATGACAAGTGTATAATATGAAAATCACCGTATTTTATTACAGATTTATTTACCAATTTCAACTGAAATCAAGTATTTATATAAGCATTATGATAAATATGATAAAGACATACCCTTTTTAACATCTTGATTACATCAAAAACAACAAATGCATTTTTCTATAAAAAAAGAAAAGAAAATTTAATATTGTATTTATAAAATAAGTTAATATAACACAAATTCAATAATTTTTTTTTTTTACATTTTTTAAAAAAATGTTCTACAAAAAAATTAAGTAAAAATATTTTAATACTGCATGGCAGTCCTTGATGGTCAAACCATTTCCAAGTTCACAGGAGTCATAGCTTAGATAAATGTGTAATTTTAAATCGTACTGTTCTGTTATCAGAACCGGATTCAGAAATGTATGTATGTATACATGTTTAAAATACCAGAATCAGCACAGAATAATGAATATGTCATTATCAAATGTTATGAGTAAATATGGGAAAGTTTGATCCGTTTTCAAGGTTATTTAAATGGATTAAAAATTTTTCTATTTTTTAATAATGATAACTTTTATAACATTTCCTGGTAATTTCTGATGATCTGCATACCCAACAAAGCTGGCAAAAAATATTTCTCGAGTACGCTGCACAGAAATTATTGCAGGCTTGGCATAGTGCGAGCAGCTTTAAAACTGGATGCTGATTTTAGATTATGAGTTCTGTCTGTTGAGGGAGCTACAGACATATAAATGCTGAAGTATTCTTTATCCTACTGCCTCTGTTCCATTTGTTAAATATTTGCATGAGTGGCTCTAGTAATGGCAACCGCTGTTGATAAAAGGTAAAGCTATGCTCACAGAAGGGCAACTAATTCTGGTTGGTTTACCGTGAAGCAAAGCTGCCGAAAGAGCTCTGATAGGATGACTGCCAAATGAATGGGTTCCGGTCTCCAGTCCAGTCCAGCTCGATTCACCTCCACTAGACCAAATGTTCCGTAACAGCTGCAGTAGAAAACAGCCTAACTCTGATGGAGATCTATGCCAGGGAAGCTAAATGTTTTTTGCCTATGTAAAACGTGGTCTTCTTTCCTAGTTGCCGAGTAGCTACCAGTTAAAAGTGAACATTTCCTAGGAGTTTTAACTTCACAAGAAGAGTCTACACCTAAGATGTTATGTTTATTTTGCATATTAAGCTTTCATCCTTGAAAGATTTGCTGTTAAATAAACCATTAAGATTCTGATCAAGGTTTGATGTTTTTCAAAATTAAGATTTAAAGTCAGATATTTTCAAACAGGGTTAGCTAAGAATAATGCCAAAAATCAATATTTGGCATACTGCATCAGGATTGTCTGAAAGGTAAGCAATTTTCTTTTTCTTTTTTTTAATCAAGGAAGCCTTAAAACTAAAACGCACCCAATATAAAAGACTATACTAAGGCCTGTAATGAATATGATAATGAAGCACCGTGAAAAATCGGAAGATCGCAATGACAAACGGTACACATCACAAAAGCATTACATTTCCTTGAGGAAATAGTAGAAGAAAAGTCATCTATGTATGATTTTTGAAAAGTACCTAAGTATTTTACCTTTTTCGCAGACATAACTAATATGAAATTTCGTAATTTTTTAAACTATTTCTCGAAAGCAAGTATGTTTACAAAGGTTAGCGAAAAGATGAACAAAACAACAGTCTTGATCTTGCTTTGTGCTCATTGACTAAAATGTGCGAGATGAAACACAATGGCACTCGATGCTCATTGGAGAAATGGAACTTGATGTTTTTGGACACGTGTTCTCACTCACAAAGCAGAAACGAGCCATAATTTCTCACAAATGAAACTAATTTGGTTTTCTATATAGTCTAGAGAAAAACCAGGTGCTTTCAGACACCCCAAATCACTTTTTTGGGGCTGCAAATAACGAAGTATTAAGTCAAGCTACATAAAAATCATGAGAAATTTTAAGAATAAGATAAAGTCGGGAGAAATATATTGTAAATCGAGTTGGCGGGAGAACGATCAGAAATCGGGAGTCTCCCACCTAAATAGGGAGAGTTGGCAACTCTGCTTTAGGCTTTTCACTGGTTCATGTCTCAAAGAGGTAAGACCACAACTGTGTACAGAGATAATGGAACTAATTTTTTTTTAGATTCAAATGCCTTTAAATTAATTGATTCTGAACTGTTTAATCAATGAATAACCAATGAGCATATAAAATGGAAGTTCATTACACCTGGTGCTCTGTGGTGGGGTGGTTGGTGGGAACATCTTTTTGGAATGATGAAGCAAGTCCTAAAAAGATCCTTAAGCAGGTTTGTTTACATTACACAGAAATGCACATGGTACTGTGTGACGTTGAAGCGATTTTGAATGACTGACCACTTACAATAATTCCTTCTGGTTCCGATTTCAAGGCTTTAACTTCAGCTCATTTTTTGAAAGAAATTAAAAATAATAATGTACTGGATATAAAATGTGGCGTCAAGTCATTTACAACGAAGATTTTATATATTCACACAGTACAAGAAACATTTAAAAGGAGATTTTGTAAAGAATACTTAGGAATTCTCAAGATTTTGCATAGAACAGCTAAAAGGAAAGTAGTTGTTAATTTGGATGATATTGTTTTGATTGGTAATAATGTCAGATATTTTCAGACAGGATTAGCTAAGAATAACGCCAAAAATCAACACCACTGCCAAGTGGGCTATACTTGTAAAGAAGGAGAAAGCTATTTTTCCCAAATAAAGAAATAGTTGCTTACTTGCAAGTCATTTATTTGGAGTCAGATAACATGAAATAAATTCAGTACAGAGAGTTTAATGACCAGATGGACATGATTTGCGATGTGGGAGGCAATAACAATGAAGACTGAAAAGTGGGTGAGTAGCCAACTCTTTATTTCCTTTACAAATAGTAAACCATTATCACATGTAAAGATCCATATGATTGAAATTACTTGTCAATTAGATATTTCTTCTGAAATTTGCATGGGTAAACTGTTTTATTGAAAAGAAAAATAACAGACTCGAGTGAAAAACCTTTTGCTACAGAACGAATAAAGCAGAAATAGGCAGTCATGAGGCAGTTAACAATAAATTTTGAAAACAGAAGAAACTCTAAATGAGCAAAAGTAAAAATCAAAAGTATCCTCATACTTTTGATTTTTACTTTTGCGAATTTATGTGGCAACGACAGGTTACAGATTCTAGTTCGGATAGTTTTAAACAGCTTTTGGATGCTGTTAAAGAATTATGTGCGTAACACACTGAAGACACAAAAAATTTCTAAAGTACGCCAATATTTCCTTTTTGTACTGTGCAGATTAGATAACATGTATTTCCATTTTTATGTTCTTTCCTTGTCTTTTGATTTAAAGTGCAGTTTCTGAGATCATACTTTTTTTTATGTCTTATTGCATTACATTTTGGATGTTATTTTACTTGGGAGGGCATTGTACGTAAACAAGAATGGAGGCAAAAAAAAAATTTTGAATTTTCGGCAAGGGGTACCCTGAAATATATTTTGCCCACTTTTAGCCATCAATACATTAAGAAACTCCAATAATATAAAAGCATTAAGAATATTGCACAATGCATGTCAAGTACAGTACAAAGCTTTAAAAACTCTTAACGTCACAGCAGGTACACTGCGGGGAAAAATAAGGGGCAGTTCTATATCTCCCGCACTACTGGGCCGATTGACTAAATTCAAATTGTATCTTCCATGTCTCGAACGCGCGACTTAGGATATATATTAGATTTACATATAGCTTTGTTCTAATACAGGTATTTTGATACTAAATTGGACTTTTTCTGAAATAACATACCAATTTCTTTCCATATTTCAATTCTACGACTCAAATTATGTCTAAATATTAAATTTTGTAAAATTTGGTACGAAATTTACAGAGAAATTCAAAAATTTAACTTGGCTAATTTTTTTCAGTTTCAGCCAAGAATAATTCCCTTGGTGAACTTCTTAATATGTGGCAACCTATTTTCTTTCCCTTCCATTGTGCAGCAGATGAAAAAAAGTAACATCGTTCCTTCCTTTTTACATAGTGGATGAGAGGGAAAAATGTCACATGGTTCTACTTTCAAATAATCTTAACAAAGTGGGTAAACCAAATTTTCGTTATTATCGCTTTCAACAAATATGTCAAATTTCAAAACGTGCCAATACACACAATTAGACAAAAAAAGAAAAAAAAAAAAGATGCACCAAAAAGGAGTTATCCGAATGGGACAAAAATCGGTAGAAGTGATGTACATGTACAGAAAAACAAATGATTATAGCTTTAGAAAAATTTGATAATTTATTGAAGTGATAGAGCTTCACAAAGTGAAAAAGTCAGTAACGTGTTTGTCCAACTCTGGCCCTTATGCAAGCAGTTATTCGGCTTGGCATGATTGATAGAAGTTGTAGATGTCCTCCTGACGGATATTGTGCCAAATTTTGTCCAACTGGCGCGTTAAATCCTCAACATCTCGAGCTAGTTGGAGGGTCTTGCCTATAATGCTCCAAACGTGCTCAATAGGAGAGACATCCGGCAACCTTGCTGGCTAAGGTAATGTTCGGCAAGCAGTAGAAACATGTGTAGTGTGGGGGCGGCGGGCATTATCTTGCTGAAATGTAAGCCCATGGTGGCGTGACATGAAGGGCAACACAACGGGCCTTAGAACTTCGTCCACGTACCGCTGTGCTATAAGGTTGCAACGGATGACAACCAAAGAGGTCCTAGTATGAAATGAAATGGCACCACACACCATCAATCTTGGTTGTCGACCTGTCTGCCAGAAGACAGTCAGGTTGGTATCACACCACTTTCCGGGGCGTCTCCAGACTCGCCTTCACTGGTCATCGGGGCTCAGTTCAAAGTGGAACTCAACACTGAAGACTATTCTACTCCAGTCAGTCACATTCCAGTGCGAATTAGCCCGATACCACTGCAAATGGGCTTGATGTTGTACAGAGGTCAATTGTAGTCAGCGCAAGGGTCGGCGTGACCTCAGCCCCTTTCTGTGAGCCGTCTATGAATGGTCCTTGTGGTTACTGAAGCACTAGTTGTTGATACAATCAATGATAATGATGCATCTGGAGCTGTGAGTGCCGCTCTGACGATTGCTCGGTCTTCACGTTCTGTCGTTTCTCTAGGCCTACCACTTCCTTCTTGACACTCTGTGCGGTCATGATTCAACCATTCCTGCCAACATCGTCTAATAGTGGCATCTCTCCTGCTCAAATGTCGAGCTATTCGCCAATAAGGCCAACCGGCTTCTGAGCCCAACTACACGACCCCTCTCAAATTCTGACATCTGCGCATATTGTTCGCGCACCTGTATGCGAGGCATAGTTACTATCTACCAGAGTACACGGAATGAAATTCGTGAAGAATTTATGACCTGGAACCGTAATTTCTCCTCTTAAATATATTGGCAGTTGCGCAGATCAGATGCGTTGTAGCGACAACCATTCATTCATTGGCAGCCAAAATGTAAAATTTTGCCTTTTCCGTCGAAACCTGTATGCATATCAATATGTGTCCAATTTGCTTCATATCTTCTCGGTGCGTCATGGTGTATCGCTTTTTTTTTTTTGGTCTAAGACTGTATAAATTCATGTATATCTTCGAAAATTTTGAATAAAAAGTTCTAATTTTTTCCAGGTACGCTTAGAAATACATCTACTTTAAGATAATTGTAAAAATTTTATAGATTATAATTAAAATTTTTTTTGAAAAATTTATAAAAATTATTTAAAAATACAAATTTAAAAAATAAATCATAAAAAATGGGTGAAATTTATTTGGAATGAACCTAAATTTTGAACTGTGTAGGAAGGAATCAAATAAGTTTTATAAAAAAAGAGATATTAATAAATACAAACCAAACTGAATTAACATTGAGGAGCTAAAATTTTGAGAGCTAATTTTTTAAAAACTACTCACGTGATTTTTACAAAACTTGACAGTTTGGCATAATTTGAGTCGTAAAATCGAAACATGGAAAAAAATTGGCATATCATTTCAGAAAAAGTCTGATTTTGTGTCAAAATACCTATAGTTGAACACTGCTATATATAAATCTAATATATATCCTAAGTCGTGCTTTTGAGACATGAAAAACGCAATTTAAATTTTGTGAATCGGCCCAGTAGAACGGGAGATACAGAACTGTCCCACTTTTCTTTTTGTGCAGTGTAGATATGGAAATATACTATGGCTTTTGATTTTACAAAAATTCACTACATATACTACCAAACAATTTATGTGACAAGTCAAGTACGTGTATAGCATATGTCTGTTTTGGCTGGCATGCAATGCTGAAGTTTTATACCGCCAAATTTGTACATTCTCTGATTCTTTTTAAGCAAAAACAGATCACTGTATATTGCACACACAAAGAAAGGACGGACAGTTCTGTATCTCCCGTTCTATTGGGATGATTGACGAAATTCAAACTGTGTTTTCCATGTCTCGAAAGCGCGACTTAGGATATGCATAGAGTTTTATATAGCATTGTTCTAACGTAGGTATTTTAACACAGAATCGGACTTTTTCTGAAATAACATGCCAATTTTTTTTCCATATTTCGATTTTATGACTCAAATTATGCCTAGATATTAAATTTTGTAATTTTTGGTGATAAATTTAAAAATTTATCTTGGTGTATTTTTTTCAATTTGTGCCAAGAATAATTCACTTGGCAAAGTACTTAATTTTTAGCAACCTATTTTCTTTTCCTTTTTTTCCATTGTCCACAAGTGGAAAAAAAGTCATTGTTGATACTTTGAAATAATTTTAACAAATTGCGTAAACCAGATTTTCTTTATTATCATTTATAATAAATAAGCCAAACTTCAAAATGTGCCCAAATGTAAATTTACGTATATCTTACGAAATTTTGAATAAAAAACTCCAATTTTTTGCAGGTACCTACTTTAAGATGATTGTAAATGTTTTGTAGGTTATAATTAAAACTTTTTTCAAAAAATTTATAAAAATTATTTAAAAATACAAATTTTAAAAATAAATCATCAAAATCAGCGAATTTTATTTCAAATGAACCTAAATTTTAAAATATGACAGGAAGAATCAAATAAGTTTAATAAAAAAAAGAGATAAAGCTAAAAGAAGCTAAAATTTTGAGAGCTAATTCTTTAAAAACTACTCATGCCATTTTTACAAAATTTGGTTGTTTAACATAATTTGAGTAGTAGAATTGAAATATGGAAAAAAATTGACATATTATTTCAGAAAAAGTCCAATTTTGCGCCAGAATACTAATATTAAAACAATGCTATGTATAAATCTAAAATATATCCTAAATCGCACTTTTGAGACATGGAAAATGCAGTTCGAATTTCGTCAATCAGCCCAATAAAATAGGAGATTTAGAACTGTCCCATTTTTATTTTTAGCAACACAGTGTACATGGGGAGAAAAAAAGCTCTAAAAAAAAAGATTCCTCAAAAGAAAAGCATTTTATTGCCAATGTTTTTTGCTCTTTAAATTTCATTGCTTGACTGTATTTGTATGGAATACTTAGTTTGCTAGCACTTTGAAAATGGCTCCATTTTTTAGGCATTAGCTTAGTGAAAAATTAATTTTGTAAATAGTCTCTAAAGTTGGCAGCAAGTTCATGACTTTTTAAGGTTGGTTCGAATAATTAAAAATTATTGCTTTCCTTTATCAAATATTTCAATACTAATGCCATTTTTTTTCCTCACAAAGATTTTACATAACCATGGGACAATTTGGAAAGTTCATATAAATAACTGAAAAAGATGTGAATGAAAACAATGAAAGTTTTTACTCCATTTTAAAGCACTTTTTTATAAACATTTTGCTCTCAAGTCAATTATTTCTTAGCTTAATCAATTTAAATTAATTATGCTTATTTATTTATGCTGCATTAATATTCCTAGTATTTTATCACTGAACATACTGATTAAAACAAACAGTGTCTTCAAAGCTTATTATATTTCTTGCATAATTTATATTTCTAGGTAACTACAAATGTCAGTTTTGCAGTGACTGATTTATCAGGGTTCGTACACATTTCTACACACAGAAATTAAGTACTTTTAAGGACTTTTCAGAAACATTAATGAAAAAATTAAGGATCTATGAGCAAATAAAAACTGAATAAATTCAGTTTAAATTATGATCTATCCCTGAACTTTACTTTTGTGATACCATCCTAAAAATAAAATAGATCCGTAACTAGAATGCATTATTATTAAACTTAACATAATTATTAAGAAGTTTGAGAATAAAATAAACTTTATGAAATTTATCAAGTAGCATTAAATATTTTACACTTGTAACAGTTGGACATATTTGAAAGATGATGAGTGACATTATATTTACATTTTACTAACAGCTTTATGTTGATTAATTTTATATTTCATTTTGTCACATACTTGCTCAGTCTAAAGGTAAGTAAATAGCAGGTAGATTTTATGTCAAGCAGCATAGGTTAAAATGAGAAGTAAAATCTTAATCAGCATGATTCATAACAAAAAACTGTCTGTTGTCACTGCTGCTGCTAGCCTAGAGAAAGACTTGCTGATCAGAACAAACTTTAAGGGCCTGATGTAGGTAGCAAGTTTTGAAAGTTAGTTGGGCTCTGTCTGACGCAGTTAGTGCCATAGCTTCCTGTAGAGTTTCAGGGGTTGTAACCCAGTTAATGTACTTTAAGGTTCCAATAAGCCACTAAAGCACCAGAGGTGAGAAGCTGTTTTGTATTATTTTAAGTCTCACTAGATGAATTTTTATATTTTTGTGTTTTATCTTGTGACCACGGTAAGCATTAACGAAAAGCAACAACTCGCTTTAATTTTTAAGGGTAAGCAAGTTATAAATAATTAAATTAGGTAGATCTGGTAAAAGCAAAATAATCCTAAACCCCCTAACAGCTTTGAAGCAAATTATAGCTATGTCTGAATGTAATTAAGTCATACAAAGGTTTGGCTCATTTAAAAAGAACTCAGAACATAAAGGCATGTTTCTTACGATAAAAATTCGTTACTTTATTTCGCAATTAGAGATACAGGTCTATGATCCGAAATAATAACGAAACACATCTGCAATTACTTTTTGGAGAATTCTGCATACATACACTCCTAATTCATTTATCTCTAGTTGAAAATAATAATAAAAAAAAATCCTATTATATCACAATCTTACAATCAGAAATGAATGCAAAAAGCAAACTATTGCTCTTTTACAGTAATATATACTTACAGAATACATAATATATACTTACAGAATACATAATACATACTTACAGAATTACTATATAAACCCCATTTCTTGTAGTATATTAAATAAAATGCGTAACTTGCTGAGACTAAAATCAGAGAAATCAATATAATTGAAATGTCTACAAACGTATACCCCATGGTAACTCAAATGACTTTTCTGCATTTGATTAATTACTGTATTACTATTTTCACGGAGTGAAATTAAATTTTATCAGTGATTTCACATATTACTTAACAACGTGATTATTGCGGATCAATGATAACACACATGCGAGAACAGATAACAAAGATCAAAATACACATTTGAATCACACTTCCTTTGTTAACGACTCACACTTCTTCTGTTGACATAACTTTCGATTTCTGTTTCCAAACTTCATGATACATAGCGTTGCCATTTCATTCAATTTAAACATTTTCGAAAAAAATTAAGCTAAATGAACAAATGCTGCACAGTTTATTGAAATTCTGATTTTATAACTTTGTTTATTGATATTTCCTTTTTGTACTAAAATTTTAAATTTAATAAAAAAGTATTTTGAAATTTGCGTAAATAATAATCATCGCAAGTTAGCCTACTGTTTGGGTGTTTAATTCGAGACAAGTTTTTTGCTTTACTTACTGGAAGTTTAAGAGTGAAATGTTTGTCAGGCTTGTAAGCGGTGAGAATTGTGCACTGTTTATGTAATTTTACTACTATAATGTGGAGAGTTTGATGCTTGCTTGTGTTTGCTACTTTTTAGAAAGGAAACATAACAACTAACAAGTATAACAACGAAACTAATTCATACAAACGGTATTTTGGATCTAAAGGCTATTTCTAGAATGATTTACACTTCTATTTGTATTGTGGGTCATTAAATTTGCAAACATTTTTAATTATCTGTATAAATAATTGTACGTATATTGAAATTTTTAGACGTAACGGAAACATTTTTTTTTCAGTTAGGTACAGATTCCTTTTATTGTTTTATTTTCTTTTAGTTACAGACTATTGGTAAATGCTTTTTACTATAATATCAGTATATTTTAAAATATATGCGCAGTTTAAAAAATATGAATTATTTTTTCCGTTTTAAATTTAAATTTCCCAAATAAATTGCAGTATCTAGCTTCCATTTTTTTAATCCTCATTTTTGGCTTCAAAACTTTATCTCTAATAAACAGTCAGTAGCTGTGATTAGAAGTAGATTTGTTTTATGGTAACTGTATTTGATTAAATTCTTGTTAATTCAAAAAACATCAAGCCAATAACATAATCAAATTATTGCAGTTTAGAACTTTTCTGGGAATAGTTCTAGTAAAGTGAAAAATATATTACATTATTTGGAACAGAAATATGAAAGCTTTAAAAAAGAATACCTTTTAGAATCATTTGTATTAATTCTATCAAGTTTTAAATTCTTAGATGTGATTTAATTTGAATTTTTTTTATTTACAACATCATTACTTATGTACTTTTATTGTATGTTGTAAATGTACTTACTATATAAACATAGCAATAAATCTATATGTCATAAATTTATACTTAATATAAAAATCAGTATTTTTTAAAAAATAATGTCATTATGAAAAAAATCATGTTGTTGAAATAAAAAGAAAATGCTAAATTTTAAATATATCCTTATACTTTTTGAATTTTTTTACCTATATTAGTATCTATATAGCCTTCTTATTCGTAATGTAATATATCGTGAGTATTTATGAAACTAAATTCCAATTGACATCCCTCTTGAATCTCCATGTTTCCCACTAAATTTGTTCATTCCCAGAAGTTAAATCATTTTGTGTTAAAAGGGAAAAAATGCATGAAAATACATACTAGTTTGTCGAGACCATTGTGTTATTTCGTGTTAACCAGTATTTCATTTAAGCGTTTTTGCGTTAAATGTATTTCACTGTATATGAAATATGACGTAAGAGCCCAAGATGTCTGGAATTCAATAACTATGAATTATGACAGCTGCAGTTTTCTAATTGGAAAATTAAAAGTAATTAAAAAATTTGTATGATGCCCTACTAGTGGTCGAGTGATTAAAACTACTAAGTACTTGTAGCTCTAATCCGAGTGAACAGGCAGGCTACATGAGTGTTTTTCATAGTTTTAACAATGTGTAGGATGGGTACAAAATAATTCGCCTTAGAAAGTCCTCCATTAACACATCCCTACCCTTAGGCAGATAACCTTCATATACCTTGCCATATTCAAATAATCTCACTTAACCTAAAAATAAGTTCTCTGACTTTGGATTAGTTTTGATTTAATTTTTTATTCTGGTTCCTATGAAAGAACTATTTTATAATGATTTAAGCGCCTGGAAATTCAACATCCTGGCAGAGTGTCAAAGAGTATCTTAGTTACTTGGATATGATAATGAAAAAATGTGTGTATATAAATTGATCAAAATTTTTTATTAAATAGTTTTATAGATGTGTACATAGATGAATCTGTGATACATAAATATAATTTAATAAAGATTATTAATACTTGAATACTTAATTTGTAAGCATTATTTACTATTAAGTAATGGTACTTTTTTTAATAAAATAATTAAATTTCTTATTAAAAATTTCATAACTGTTTAATTTTAAATATATATATATTTATTTATTATTTCCTGTTTTATATCAGGACTTATAATTGTAAATGGGTTAGGTTAGGTTATTCAGTTATGGCAAAGTACATGAGGGCTATCTGCCTAAGGGGAGTGATGCCTTCGTGGAGGACTTTCTAAGGGAAACTGGCTCGTATACACGTTACACATGGGGAAAACCACGAAAACGCCCATGCAGCCAGCCCGTTTGCGGAATTCGAACCTCGGACCGAACTACCAGTGTTCAGCGTCTTTACCACTCGGCCGCTGGTGGGCTTATAATTGTAAATGATTTTAGAATTATATGTAATTGTTCTAAAAAATTAGTCATCAAAATGTGCTTCTAATTATACTTGTAGTTGTTTTCATTAGCAACTTTTGCTATAGTAAAATAAGAACTAAAGTCTTAATTTAACAAATGTGTACCAGATCACAGCTTGTCATCAGGGAACAGATGTACCAGACTCATTGCATTAATGGCACCACCCTTAAAGTTACCGCCAAAAACTTCTGGTGAGAAAATTCTGTTTTTGTTGTATTATTAGTCTTAATGTGAGAAAAGTAAACAGAAAATTTAAGTTATTAAAAAAGACATAAAAACGAGTTAACTTACCATTTGAAAAAGGGAAAACAATGTTAAAAAAAGTTAGTAAAAATGTGAAAAATTCATGTTTGACAAAAACACGACAGAAAATAAGATAAAGAACCCAATAAAAATATACAAAAACACCTAAATTGTTTAAATAGGTTATCATACAAAACAAAATCTTCTCAAAATTCCATGCTTACCATGCTAGACCAAAAAAAACTGAAGAGTTTCAGATTTTAAATTACGTCCAAAGGGGCGCTTTTTAACGTTTTGTGTGCTACCTTTATTTATTAAATATCGTGTTCTTCGCACTTAAACCATAAAATTCAGTTCAACAGCAATATCGCGAAATAATTTAAAAATGAGTGTATCTTTAGAATTTCCGATACACAGTTCCGAGCGTTTAGATAAAAAGGTCTTTCCCCCCCATAGAGTGTTGCCATTGCTCGCCATTAAATCTTTTGAGCTTTTGCTTCATCAAAAATTCATTAAGTTTTACAAAATATGAAGTAGATAATAAAACAAATTCCAAATTCAGGCTTCCAGATGAACATATTCGGTTGGAAATGTATGTTATTCAAAATTAGATGGCTCTAGTTACCGTTGTTTTATCACAATGCGAGAAACATACATATATACATTTATGTAGATTCTTCATTATTTAATTTCTTTAAATGTAATACAGTGTTGGAAGATGTGGTGGCAACAGTTTGAAAAGTGATTCAGACTTTTAATGTTTCCAACGCAAAATCCCAAAACGAAAAGAATAGTCCTTTAGGGACAAAGCCCCTTTGGACTAAAAAAAAAAACCCCAAAAATTTTGGCAGGCAATCTGTCTTGTACATCTGTACCTTCTTCAACTATAGTTTTTTATTTTAAGATAGAAACTTCAGGGTCATTTTCTGCTGTTTGACTTGCTTTATAACCAGGGGAACAACTGCCACAGATGGTTCAAATTAACTCATTTTTGCTCTCACTCTATTTCCATTTAGCATGTTTCACTTCACGAAAAGCATGAAAATGAAGGCTGCGTTGAGCTATAATCTCAGATGAAATGGAGAAATTAATGCTGTGCTGTGCATTACGATTGCATCGGGAGCAACGACAGTGGCCTTGAAGTGTCTATTTTGAAGAAACAGGCTATAGCTATTGTAACTGTTCACAAATCATTCTTTTGAATGGCTAAGGAACTTTTTAATCATGATATTGTATTTTTTTTACTTTATTTGAACACATAGCCATATGATTAAAATAAAATTGTCAATTTTCTTGTGGCTAATTTATTAGAATGCTCACTAACCAAAATTTCTATTTAGTTTTTAAAAAGCATAAATTATATAACATACTGTAGTAATTAATATATCTTTTAGACTATTAAAATCTGAAGGAAACAGTTTTTACAAATAAGTATATGGCACAGGTACCACTCTTATGACATGGTTTTGCTCTTAAACAATAATAAATAAATAAAAATCTGAAAGGTTTCGGATTTTAAATTATGTTCAAAGGGGTATTTTTTAACACTTTGTGTGTTAACTTTATTTATTAAATATCATGTTCTTCACTCTTAAACCATAAAATTCAGTTCAACAGCAATATTGCAAAATAATTTTAAAATGAGTATATCTTTAGAATTTTCAGTACACAGTTCTATGTGCTTTAGATAACTAAGGTAACTAAGGTACTTTAGGTACTTACGTATTATGACGACTACCTAGATATCTCGCCAAATCCGGCGACCTTTGTATGTTATACAGGTTAAGCCTAACATTGGTTATAAGCGGGATTTGAACATGAGCCCTTCGGCACGGCAGTAGGCGACGCTAACCACTATACCGGTTGGGCGGCAATAAAAAAGGTTAACCCTAATATAGATTATAGAGGGCGCTGAAATAAAGAGTATTATCTCGCACCAGTCCCGCATTTGCTATTACCACAGCTTTTTTTGCTACACTTACGCCGATTATTACGTTTAGGTGAAACACATGAAACTTTTTGCGATTGTTTTTTCCGAATGGATATCAACATTTTTCAACCAAAGAATTTGTTTGTGTATTGTTTCAACTTCCTTCAAATGAGGAAGATTTTCTTTTAACCAGTTTTAAGTAAGTTAACTATATTGTGCTGCCATCTGTTATTTAAAGTTAACACTAAATGCCTCTCAATTTTTTAAAAATTTGTACGCATATTATGTATCAAAAATATAATTTATTTATGTAACTTTCACTGAAGCTTATTCAGAAGTAAGTTTAGTAATTGTTAATTATCATTTACAGTAGTAAAAATAAAAATGATTAATTTTTTCTATTCGTATTTGGTATATCATTTATATATATATATATATATACGGGATTTTAGTATTTTAAATTTTTGTTCTTTTATAATTGGGGCTTTCATTTTTAAAAGAATTTAAATTAATTTGCTTTTATGAAGTTCTTTTATTTAATTTATAAACATAAACTAAAAAATGCCAATGAAGAATTTTATCTCCAAATGTCGCCAAGGTAGTCGTCATAGTACGTAAGTACCAAAAGTTTTTTTTTTTCCTCCCTTCAGAATGTTGCCATTGCTCGCTTTTAAATCGTTTGAGTTTGTTGATAAAAAAATTCATTAAAATTTTACAAAATATGAAATAGATAATAAAACAAATTCCAAATTTGGCCTTCCAGATGCACTTATTCGGGTGCAAATGTATGTTATTCATTGGCTGTATGTCATACATTGGCTGTAAAATTGGATGGCTGTAGGTACTGTTGTTTTATCACATTTGGAGAAATATACATACATTTATGTAGATTCTTCACTATTTAATTTCTTTAAATATAATACAGAGCTACAATATGTGGTGGCAACAATTTGAAAAGTGATTCAGACTTTTAATGTTTCCAATGCAAAATCGCAAAACGAAAACAATAGTCTTTCAGGGACAAAGCCCCTTTAGACTAAAAAATAGATATCCTCATATAGCATAGCCACATGCTTTCATTCTAGCATGTTAATAAATATACAAAATCCTGTACTAACATTTTATGTATGTACGTATTTTGATAACAAAGTTTTTACTCTAAACATTTACAAAATTATGTGCAGTACACAATAACTTATTTATCTACTTTTCTGTTATTGGGACTGGATTCAGAAATGTATGTATATATCAAAGTTGCCACGCTACCTGGAAAACCGGTAAAAGTCGGGGAATTTGAAAATTGACCAAAAAAGTCAGGGAATTCAAATATTTTAGTCTAAATTTGGAAAAGTCAGGGAATTTCATACAGCGATCTCCCCAAAAAGCAAGTTTTGCACCAACGTTGGAAGCCGATCACTTTCTTGGCACACGTTAGCATCACTCGGGCAGCTGGCATAGAGCAATTCTTGCAGCTGCAAACGGATTGTCTTTTAGAAAGGCAAAGCAAGTTTCCAGTAACTTAGGTTCCCAGTAACCTCGAGAATCGAAATACTCGCATGTGCATCTGCAGTGCATGTTGAACTAAAGAAAATACGTATTCTTGTATCGAACAAAATCGGTTTAATTCTAGTATAGTGGTATCATGGGGGTTAGAATACCCTCTGTGTATGGTACATACGGGATTTGGCGACATTATGATGAGCAGCAAACAGGCCATTTTGGTGTTGGCGGCAGTTTTCAAAATCGTGCCAAGACCGTAGCGTATAGTAGGATTTTACCGCAAAATCTTTTAAATACTTTCTTTTTAAGAAATGCCTTATTTGTCATTTTGCAGTAAAATAAAAAAAATAGTAATCAGTTGTCTAGGCTAACCATTTAATATAACTACACTTGCCAAAATATCGTTGATTATTGTAATTCAGTTTTTTAATTATTTTAATGTTATTCATATCATTTAATGTTTCTTCTTTCCCTTAAATTTATTTATTATTAGTAAATAATACTTTCAAATTTCAGGAAATTTTCTCTAGCATAATCCTGAAACTAATTCTAGCAGTATGATGACATAAGATCACGAAATTCAATGCACGTATTTTTTGCTTATGTATTCAGCTAAATTAATATAAAATACCTAAATTTATTTAAAAATATTATTTAATAGATTTCTTTCGTTTAGCTGCAAAATGGCAGAAAAAAAAAGACATTTTTTATGCACATTGAGCATATTCTTATCTCAGTTCTTCAATGGAGAAAACAACTTGTATTATAGTTTAATCTTTGAGGATAATATATAAGTCATATATCTAATTGGCAAATTTTTGTGTTTTCAAGTGGTACCATAGTTAATTTACCTCTTAGCACAGCCAAAGGGCATTACGCGGATAGACTGGAATTTTCTTAAAACACACCTGAAAAACCTGGAAAAGTCAGAGAATTTCATTCTCCTGTTTGAGTGGCAACCCTGATATATGTATGTGTGTATATATATGAACACACATATATATGCATACATTTCTGGGTCTGGTCTGAATAACAGAAAAGTACCGTTATTTATTTATGCACAAAAAATAAATAATTTGAATACCTACATTCTCTCGCATCGAAATTCATTTGAAATTGAGTCATGCCCATCCTGTACACAGTGTGTATCTTGTACTTCAAGTGTACAGTTTGCAGATGCCATAAATTACATAGTGATGATTTCTATTGCAAAAAAATTGAAAGCTTTTTGGGTCTGTGTTGCTGATTAGGTTTGTTGTTTCTAAGAGTAATTCTTATGAAATATTTCATTCTCAAATTATGTCGGAAAGTGAAAAAACTTTAAAAAGAAAATTTATTTCTTTGGAGATGAAAATACAAATTTTGAATGCTTTGTTAAAAGGAGAAAACACATTGCAAAATCTAAAATTTAAATGAGGCAATAGTGAGGACTATTAAAAAAATGTTTTAAAAACTTTTTGGAAAGCATTCCTGTATTTTGTTTTGATTCATAGCTTTGTATAATGTGGTTTTGCTCAACACAGTATTTTCTAGGAGCCTATCTGCCATGTTATAGGTGAGGTACTAGTATGCTGATAATAGGAGATGCTGCATACTTATGTCTTAAAAAAAAGTGTAAAGGATGCAGAGACATTTTTTAAAAATTTGTGCAACTATTTGTGTGACTATTAATTTATTATTAGTCCAAAGGGCTATTAATTTCGTTTTGCATTGAAAACTTTAAATGTCTGTTTCAATTTTCAAATTGTTGCCACCATATATTATCTCCCGGTGTTATATTCAAAGAAATTAAATAATGAAGAATCTGCATAAATATATGTATGTTTCTTGCACTGTGATAAATCTATGGTATTCAGAGCCATCAAATTTTAAATAATGTAAACCTCCACCGAAGGATCTGGAATCCTTAATTTGGAAATTTGTTTTATTATCGATTTCATATTTTGTAACACTTTAACAAATTTTTGATTAACAAACTGTACGATTTCAAAGCGAGCAATGGCAACACTGTGCAGAAAATAGCATTTTTACCTCCAAGCATGTGAGACTGTGTATCAGAAATTCTAAAGATATGCTCATTTTATCATTATTTTGAGGTATTGCTCTTGAATTGAATTTTATAGTTTAAGTGCGAAGAACGTGATATTTAATAAATAAAGGTAACACATAAAATGTTAAAAAAAATGCCCCTTTGGGCATTATGTGAAATCAGAAAGCTTTCATATTTTTTTATTATTAAAATTTTTATTTTTTATTTAGGCTTCAAGTAGTTTTGAAATTACTATGAAGATCAATGCTGATTTCATTTGCCTATTAGAATGAGTGACAGCCATCATCTTGGGACATCTCCATCTCTTGGAGAAGTAGAGCATATCACGCATCTTTCTGAGCATATTGGCTCACTCTTCTGGAATGAAGATTATAGTGATATTGTATTATTAATTGAAGGTCAGCGAATACCCAGCCACAAAGTGATCCTTGCTTCAAGAAGTGAATATTTTCGGTATGTATAACTATTTTAGAACCTATTGATTGTTTTTATAATTAGTGTTTTGTAATTTTCTTTTTAGTTCCACTGAATTTGTCATCGCTTGGAAAAATATATTTCAGGGTACACCTTGGCGAAAATTTGTGCCATTCCTGTTTACGTGCAATGCCCTCCCAAGTAAAATGGCATCCAAACATAATGCAATAAAGCATAATTAAAATATTAAAAAAATAACTTCAATAAACTGCATTTTAAATCAAAATAAAACAAGTAAATAACATGAAAATGGAATGTTATCTAATCTGTGCAGTACAAAAAGCAAATATTGACTTATGTAGAAATTTCTGTGTCTTCCTATGTGTGGCACACAGAATTCCTTAACATCCAAAAATTTTTTAATTATTTAAACTAAAATCAGTATACTGTCATCACCACATAAATTTACGAAAGTATCAAATAAAAAGTAACCTCCCTAATGCCGGACTGTTGGTGGCATTTCTTTTGAAAATCCCTTTTTATATCCCACATACCTTTTGATAGTGTTAATATGAGCTCCAGTCTACGGATCCTTAATTGTCATTGCGTAATTTTCTGAGAGATGAATGAAGCCATTTAAACCTTCAATTACACACTAGTCAATCAATACTTTCTTTCCCATTCGTTCCAAATCATACAAAACCTTCAGGTTATCTTACCACTGGCAGCCATTTTAGTTGTAAACCACAAAATAAACAACATACTTCCTAGCCAACAACCAACGCAGAAATAAGCCCTGAGAAATATTCACCCAAATCTAAAATCAGTGCGATCACACATTGCAACCAATCATGCCATGCTAGGGTTTCCAAAACATTTACCATAAAATACACAGGTTACCATAAATAAAACAACAGCTTGACGATAATCCACGGGGTACCCTAATATATATACTACCCCATAACTTTATTCTTCCTTTTATTTGATGCATTGATTGAAATGAATTATAGTTTGCTTCTTCAAAATAAGCTGTTTCCAGCTTCATTTCATGTCATGACACATGTCCTAATCATTATACAGAACTTATTTCCTCCACCTCATTTGAAACTGTAGTTCAAGTAAACCTTTATTTGCACACTTTTCAGGGAGAGAAATATGCAAAATGGAGATAAAGTGGAAGAAAAAAATTAGATGACTCAAATTGGCTCTTTCAGTTGTCACTTCCATGGTAATGAGGCAAGCTATGTTGGAGAAAATAACCTCAAACTCCCTATCACACTGTAGTATTGTAGTATCAGATTGTAGTAGGCAAAGTAATTAAATTAGTAGATAGAGGAATAAGTAGGTTAGTTAATGAGATGGATAATGATCTTAAACTCTCAGAGCAGTTACTTGGCGAAGTTTGGCCTGAGGTAAATGGGAAGAGGATATGTGTTTGAGGTAAATGTGTTTTTTATTCTTTTGTGAAAAACTCAGTTTCAAAATTAAGTATGTATTGTCCACTTTTTTGAAGTTATCATCAGCAAGGTTTTCAATCTTTTCTTTATTAATGATGTTATTTAATCAGTACAGAGTTAAGAGAAATGTCTTTTGTAATGATGTAGTATGCAATTTATAATGTTTAGTTAATTTTTTTCAGATGGTTCCTCTAAAATTGGTTGTATCATATTTACTTTAAGTTTATACAGGGAATTTTTGTCCGAAATGATTTTACAACTTACAACAAAAGAAAGAAAAATGCCTTCATAAATATTAAAAATATTTGGAATAAAACTTTCCTTTATAACCAGGGTTCATACAATCCTTAAAGTACTTAAAAATATGTAGGAAGCAATTTTTGGTCCTTTAAAAGCTTAATGTTGTATATGTAAAATTAAAAAGAAAGTATTTGAAGTGATCCATTTGAAATGTATCCATAAATATTGAGCTTTTTTTTTTAAGGAAAAAAATTTTGATTCATTTAAAATGTTTCATTATTTCATAAATCACTATTTCATATTTTTAATTTTATAATTTTTACATGTAATCTTACTAAATTTGAACTGATGATGTATTATCAGGGTTCTGTTGACAAAACAATTGTCTAAATTTGTCAGTACTAAGTGTAAACCCTTTTTAGTAACATATCTTTAACATGTCAGTGATTCTGAAATTTCTCTTCTTATTCTCTTGCGATTAATTTTATGACATCAGTGGGTCCTAAATACGTAATAACTATTATACACTAGTGATATTTTATGCAAAAACAAAATAACTGTTAAAATTAAAAAAGTACTTGTCAATATATCAGATTATTGCATTATAACTTGAAAATCTATAATCACAGGACACAGCTAATATTTTATATGATATCAGAGTAATGATTTGTTTAAAAATATATATCAAATTAAGAACCTCTTATCTGAAAATCAAAGTAAACATAAAAATGAAACACTTGTATATTTACCTATATTAAATGTATTATTTCCAATTTTACTTCTGATTACTGTACCAGTGTCACGTAGTATCATCAAAGTAATTATAAGAATGAAAATCTTTCACTTTATACACAGTCCAGTCACATTAATGTGACCATCTGTCAAAAGCCAGAATAACCACCTTTCGCAGAGCGGACTGCTGCGAGATGTGCAGGAAGAGAGTCACATAGGTCCCTGAAGGTGTTCTCTGGGATGTTGAGCCACGCCGACTCTAATGCCGTGGCCAGCTGCGCTAGATTACGCGGTTGAGGATCCATGGCGCGAACAACTCGATCGAGATGGTCCCACAGATGCTCGATTGGGTTTAAGTCAGGTGAATTTGCTGGCCAGGGGAGGACGGTAAACTCATCCTGGTGCTCTTCGAACCACGCACGTACACTGGCAGCTGTATGGCACCTCGCATTGTCCTGCTGGAAGATGCCATCATCCTGAGGAAAAACAATGCGCATGTAGGGGTGAACATGGTCCGCAAGGACAGATGCGTACTTGTATTGATCCATTGTGCCTTCCACAATGATCAGTGAACCTAGAGAATGCCAGGAAAACATTCCCCAGACCATAATGCTCCCGCCTCCAGCTTGGACCGTTCCGGCAATGGTTGCAGGGTGGTTCCTTTCAGAGGTTTCACGCCTTATACGCCAACGTCCATCTGTCCGATGGAGCATAAAACGCGATTCATCCGAAAACGCAACCTGTCGCCACTCAGTGGACGTCCAGCTGCTGTACTGGCGTGCAAATTCTAGCCTTCGCCGTCGATGAACAGCAGTCAGCATAGGTGCACGAACCAGGCGTCTGCTTCGGAGGCCCAGACGCAGCAATGTTCGCTGAATAGTACTTTGGGAGACACTTTTGGTAGCCCCTTGGTTCATTTTGGTGGTCAGTTGCTCAACGGTAGCCCGTCTATCTGCCCGAACGCATCTCCGCAACCGTCGTTCGCCTCTGTCATCTATGGCCCGTGGTGCACCACATTTGCCACGTCGCTGATTTTGGACAGTCCCATTTTGCCATGCACGGTACACTTTTACCACGGCGGCACGCGAACAGTTCACAAACTCAGCCGTTTCGGAAATGCTTCCACCCTTGGCCCGAAAGCCAATGATCATGCCCTTTTGGAAGTCGGATAAATCGCTTCGTTTCTGCATTACGCCAACAATTGAAATGTTTTCCAAAGCCCTCACACACCCTTTATATACGCTCAACTGCACTGTGCTGCCACCTGCCTTCTGTGATTGGTTATTTAACTCTGACATGGAAAGTACGTGGTGGTCACATTAATGTGACTGGACTGTGTATATATATTTATATATATATTTTCAGTAGCATGAAGTGTTCTTTCAGAACAAATTGTTTATTTTAAACTGTAAGTAACAAAATAAAGTGGGTAAGATTAATCAATAAATGTGATCCAGTTCTTTTTAACATGAACATAACAACCATAAATCAAAAGAACTTATCTTTTGAATTAGAGCTGTACACTGGTGTGCAAAAATTAAGGACAAGACGGTTTTTTCAATATAACTTTGTACAAAAGCTTTCCAAATCAACACATTTAATATCGTAAGATCCCCAATACGTAAGGACATGAGTAATGTAAGCAACACTTACTAAAAGAGAAATCAGAGGTATAAAAAGAAGCTTTATTGAAAAAGTAGCATGGAGCGCAATGCGACTGAAGGCCGAAACATCTCTGTGATGGGTGTCCAGCAAGAAACATCCAGCCTTTAATAGGGGATATGATCTCCCCTGACTGCTAGGCAGGTTTCACATCATTTGTGCATGCTGGATATGTGGTTGTTAATGAGCTGTTGAGACTCTACCGCTCGTTCCTCTTGTAGCACCAATCGCAGTTTCGGAATCTTTACTGGCGATAAGTTACGTGCTGCCACGGGTCTCCCTAGTAAGTTCCGTACATGCTTGACGGGATTTAGATCCAGAGACCTTGCCGACCAATCCATGTGTTCAATATCTTCACTCTTCAACAGCTCTTCGACAGTAACTGTGCGATGAGGTGGAGCGTTGTCGTCTATGAAAAGGAACTGCGGACCCATAGCGCCTCTAAAAAGACGCACATATGGAAGAAGAATCTCATTACAATAACGGGTCCCGTTGACTGAACCTGCGTCGAAGATGTGAAGGTCTTTACGACTACCAAGCATGATGCTTCCCCAAACGAGAACATCGCCACCTCCATACCTGTCCCTTTCAATGATGTTCAAGGAATGATTGCGGCTTCCCCGCTCTCTCCAGATGAGTATGCGATGAGAATCGCTACTCAGACTAAATCTGCTCTCATCTGTAAAGAGTACTCGTCCCCATTCATTGTCTCTCCAATTCCGGTGTTCCCGGCACCACAGAGAACGCCTTCTCCGATGGGCAGGCGTTAGAGGTACACACCGTACAGGGCGTCGTGCAAACAGACCACCACCATGCAGTCTTCTGGCCACGGTAAAATGCGATATCGGTCGTCCAGTCGCGTGTCTAGCGATTTCTCCCGCTGTCTGCCGCCTATTTCTTCTGGCCTGTAAGGCAATATACCGGTCATCTGCGGGTGTGGTTCCTCGTGGACGACCACTACTAAACCCCCGGATAGCTGTTCCTGTAGTTTGAAATTGTCTTCAAAGTCGTGAAACGATGCTGTGAGCAATTCCGAACTCTGCAGCCACACTTGTCACAGTGTGGCCTTCCCCCAACTTCCCAATGATTCTACCTCGGGTAAAAGCATCCAGATGTCGTCTAACAGATTGATTATTCGCCATTTCTCGCTGAGGCAGCAACTCGGTGTGATTTTAATTGCTATACGGCGTGCAATCTCTTTGCCAGAGATACTGATCTTACACCGACAACATGCTTTATACTACTCAGACATTATGCCCCATTACATCTACCTGCCTATCTGCGCATGTGCTACCTTACATCACCTTACTTAATCTCCTGATTGGTCTTTCTGTCCGCTCTGCCTCTTCGTTCAGCTGATATGCTAATTTTTCGACTTCGTCCTTAATTTTTCACAGCAGTGTATAGTCGAATCTAAAAGAACTTAGCAACCGTTGTGGAACACCATAGCATAAACTGCCACAAGTTGGGCGACACTTTTGTGACTGGAATGCAAGTTTTCTTCCTTTATAATAAAGACTCAACTATAAAATATTTACTTTTGAACTTGATACAAAATGGTTGCAAATAGCTAGATTATAGCTTGGAATGATTTACACATTCCTATGCCATGGCATCTCCGGAAGTCAATTGTGCCATTCTTTATTTTTTGTTTTCTGCCAGTGGCGGCTTAGTAGAATTTCAAACTCTAGAGGGAGGAGAATAAAATCCTTCCAGCAAGATTAACCTCAGAATGAAGGAGAAAATTTATATAATTTTCTTATATGCTACAATACTATATTATATTGTTACGAAATGTCTAGGCGCAGTAAGATAGCTTCTTTGCAAAGCAGGCTTAGGGTTGCCAGAAAATGGCAAGGGAAGGCAGGATTGTCATATTTGGGAGAAATCACCCATTTGGCGACAAAATGGGTGATATACTATAGACCCATGGAGAACCTTCTGGAACAAATTCTTACTGATTTAGCTCAGAATGTTCTCGAGCACAAGCCAAAAGCTATATAAACCCTGCTGGTATGCAGAGAGGGAGTCAGTGCGTAGTCTACCGAGTTGATAGTCAGTCAGTGAGCCAGTGTCTTGTAGTCTAGTGTCGAGCTGGTCGTTGAGCACGTTGAGAGAATCTCTTAGTCTATCGCGAGCTAGTGCATTGTCGAGATTTACCTTAGAGTGTGTTGAGCTTCGGGAACGACTGAACCGAGTCGGGAGCTATAGTGCAGTGTATCATCGAGTGCATCACGAGTTGTAGCGTGGAGAGTCTCGAGAGTATGACCGAGAGTTGTGAGAACGACCAAGCAGAGTTGGGAGCTGTACTCTGGTGCTTTACTGTGAAGCTGTCTTCACTGTTATAGCCTGAAGGCTGTGTTGCTGATTATTCCAGCATGTTTATAATTGTTCTTTGACGACTGTAAAAGTGTTTTGGAGCTGTCTTGTAAAATACTGGCAAATAAAGTTTGTTTTGATATTTCATCAAATAGTGTCCTTGTGATTCACTCCAAATCCACAAACCCCTTAACATTCGTGTGGAGAAGAAAGAAAAAACGTAACAACTGGTGTCCAAAGTGGGATTTGCGAGTGAATGCCAGTGACAAGAGCAATGAAAGAACTATTAAGACAGCTCGTGAGTGTCTTTGTTGAATTCCTAGAAGAGATAAAAGCCACATATGGTGAGATAAAAGCTGGATATAGCTGAGATGAAAGCCGGACAAGAAGAGATGAAAGTTGGCCAAGAAAAGGTGCGAGAGCAACTCCAACAGATAAAAGTGGAGCTTGTAGAAGAACCTAAAGCCATAAAAGAAGATACGGAAATCACAGAAGTGGCATCTGAAGAATCAGAGGATGAAGAAATGAAGGAAGTAGCTGGTGGAGTGGCTGAGAAAGATCCAAAAATTATGGATAAAACATCTAACAGGATTAAAGAAAAAGAACGAAAACATGAAGAAATAAAAAACGGAAAAGAAGCTTTTGATTCTCAAGTACCTGAAGTGGAAGTGGGAGAAAGTGAAAATGCGACTGCTAAGTTCATCGAAACTGATAGTGAAGTTATGAAGTCGCAGTTAGTGAGTGTTGAACCATCTGAAAATTCATGTGACGCTGAGATGGAAGAAGCTGATTGATTGATTGATTATTGGAGCGAAGCCCCCAGTCCACCTAGCCGAATTATGACGCCCATATGACTCACTAGGAGACCAATCCATTTCAACAACAAACGGTGGTATCCAGTTATCAGAAGCCATATCAAAAGAGTTAGTAAAAGGAAACGAAACAAAACAATAAGTACAACGAGAAAAACTCAAACTATCCCTGGACCTAAATACAACAAACTACACAAAAAAAAACTAAAAAGAACAAAATAGAACTGTATTAAGAAACAGAAAATAAAGCAACTGATAATATGCAAAAGAAAACACATATACTTCTGAACACACAGTACATCAAATAATTCCCACAGCTTGTTTATTGTTACTTATAGACTTCATAATGTTCTTTGCATATTCTACTAAATTAGCATAATTCTTTTCAAAGTCATTTTTATAATATTTCTTAAAATTTTCTCTTGCACTCTCAGTCAACATACAATCTTCAAAGAAGTGCCTTGCATCACCATTCTCATTGCATATGAAATATTGATCATTATTCTGATGGCCAAAACATTTGTGATAGGCCGGAAATAGTCCGTGTCCTGTCATGATTTGATTAAAGTCAATATCATTAAATATTTTCATTCTTTTATTCACTTTGATATTCTTCAATGGACCTTTATTTCTTTTGGACGATCCCCAGCTTTCTTCCCATTTATTCATAGTATTATTATACAATGTAGTAATAGTTTTCCTTTGTGAATCCTGCACATTGTTTACTACTAGGCCATCGCCAAGTACAGCTAGTTTAGCTAAGGCATCTGCCCTCTCGTTCCTCAAATTTCCAGCATGGGCTTTTATCCAATGTATTTTTATGCTATGTTTTTTATTTAAACGTAAATAAATATCCTTATTTTCGTTTATAAGTGTATTTCTGTGGTCCGGGCCCGACAGTGCCTGTAATGCATCTGAATATATATTTATATTATATTTGATATGCAAATTCCTTTCAATCCAACAGAGAGCTTGTCAAATTGCATATAGTTCTGATTGATAAACAGAATTTAGATTTTTTAATTTAAATTTAGCATTGTCTATTTCAGTACCATGAAAATGTATGACCAATACACTGCCAATACCTCCCTCGAACCCGGAACCATCAGTATAAATATCTATTTATTCATACTGAGGGATGAAAGAAGATGATTTATTTTATGGAAGAAGCTGATGTACAGCTTCCGCAGAGTACTCCAGTATGGCAAGAAAATTTACCCACTTCGCAAATTATGTGTCATAGTGCAAATTGTGCAGACATCGACTTGATTCTAAACCAGGATACTTCTGCTTATAAAGAATTGGATTCTGTTCATAACTCTAATGCAAACATCAAAACTTTTTTTCAAGAAATCGAGGCAAATAAGCATGTAGCAACTGCTAAAATTACCAAGGTGAACTGTACACATGATGCAAATAAACTCCAGGGTAGTGAACAACTGTTTCAGAGCTTTCTGTGGATGAAAAGTCTGAAAAGTCTTTCTGTGGATGAATCTTCAGACTGTGCTTCTTCAAACAGTACGAAAATATTTAAATTCTGTGCCTTCAAGAATACAGGTGAAATGCGCTACACCGGCACCAAATAAAAAACAAACGTTTATATATATATATTGATTTTACAACGAAATTTCCTTATTCAGCTAGAATAACAAATTTAACTTTGGTACACAAAGAACAATGCGAGTGTAATGAAGAAAACTCGTTAAAATTACATATTTTCATTGAACAGCGTACAACTAAGTTTAAATAGGTAATAAAAATCATGCAAATAATATTAATAACAAAATTATTCATATGCTATGTTAATATGGCAGACTTATCAATGCCGAAAGGTAATTCTTCACTGTTAATACTAATCGTCGTAAAATATGACATCCGTTTACAAAAGGACTAACAAATCCAGTGTCATGTGCAAAGAAAGAAGACGCTTGCTACATTCTGCTCCTTTCTCTTGCTTATAAATAATTTATTATGGCTACTACATAAACTTTCGTGTGTCGAGAAATTTGTCTTCCCATTATCATTTCCATCCCATCTTTATTAGACTCCTGTTGCATTTCTAGGATGCGTTCAATGCGGTCAGCCTTTTCAAGACGACAACCCACTTAACTAAATATCCCTGACCTCGTGATGCAGGAAAATGGAATTTGAATTTTTACTATTATTAACAGGAATATTTTCCTAAACATTCAACTATTAATTTGAAGACTACGTTTCATTGTCAAAACGAGATGTTACAGTTAATGGACCAAGAAGCATCTTATTATCAGAGTATATTATTCTTTTTCTATGTTTATATTTCACTAATTTTATAACAAGAAGTATTTTGTCCAATTGTCGAAATCGCGGAATTTTTACCTCCTGTTTGCAGTCATCGTATACATAATGGGCTTAAATCCAAAATGACAGTGGAAAAGGGTTTAGTAATTCTGTCTTCATAATAAAAGCATTCGGTTTATCGTCAAGAGGAAAACTAATTACTAAAACGCTGTTTTAAACTTCCTGATGGTTTGGACAGTTTGATTTCATTTACTTCAATAAAGCCAAGAATATAAGGGCTTCAAGGAAGACTTCCTCAGGGAAAATAAGTCATATTTACATTGCAAGTGAGGCAAACTACAAAAGAACTCATGCAGTCAATCCCTTCGCCGGGATCCGAATAGAGTCGAAATATCAACATTTAGCGGTCTCCGCTAGACCCTTGGCCATTTGGCATAATGTATTTGGATATACTCGATATTTACAATGGCTTCAATTTTACCCATGGATGTCTTTATTGGTAAGTACCAACAATTATTGTTATCAGAATCTATTAATTCTCCTTTGACACCTTATTTTGCCAACCTGGCTTTCGACATTAGAGGTTTATTTATAAATTGTTGCAAGGGTCGGAGAAAATTTAAAATATTTGTACTTTATTTAATGTGTTTCAATTCAAGTAATATCTTTATCTTATTAAATGTTGGCGCAATGTTTTAAATCGGTGTTTTATCATATTTCTTCACTATAAAAGTAATAATATAACCTTACTTTAGTATTTTATAGTCATAGTAAATGTATTTAATGTGTAAATTAATGTATAATTTACGTAAGTTATTTAATTTATGTATATGTGTAACTTAATGTAAATTACTGCAAAGGTCACAGGAAATTTATTTAAACATTTTTTATGACAGAATGACTGAACAAGCTGTACTCCGGTACTCTGGTGGTTCCAGTCGACAGCTGTACTGTGGTGCTTTGCCGTGAAGCGGTCTCCACCGTTATAGCCTGATAACTTGAAAGCTGAGTCGCTGATTGTCTCAGCGTGTTTATAGTTGTTCTTCGATGACTGTAAAAGTGTCTTTGGAGCTGTCTTGTAAAATACTGGCCAATAAAGTTTGTTTCGATACTTCATCAAGTAGTGTCCTCATTAAGAAAACTATCATAATGCTGACTCAGCACTCAATAACCCCATTTCGCTGATTCCCCGGCGTACATATATATAGTTCGGCCAAAACACCGATCTAGACGTCATTGGCCAATCAGCGGCAACCACGTTAGCTTACTGCCGATTGACCTCCGATCCAATTTGCATGAGGAAAACTAGTCAACAAAATGTCGAGCTATTCGCCAATAAGGCCAAGCGGTGTCTGAGTCCAGCTACACGACCTCTCTCAAATTCTGACATCTGCGCATATCGTTCACGCACTTGTATGCGAGGAGGCATAGTTACTGTCTACCAGAGTACACGGAAAGAAATTCGTGAAGAATTTATGACCTGGAACCGTAATTTCTCCTCTTAAATATATTGGCAGTTGCGCAGATCAGATGCGCTGTAGCGAAAACCGTTTATTCATTGGCAGCCAAAATGTAAAATTTTGCATTTTCCGTCGAAACCTGTATGCACATCAATTTGTGTCTTAATTTGCTTTATATCTTCTCGGTGCGTCTTTTTTTTTTGTCAAAGAGTGTATTTCATGCCATCAAAACAGTATGTTACTGGGAATTTAAACTATTGTGAGATTTGTAAATTGAAAATTTCAAGAAATAGCAACCTTCCAATTTAAGCAGCAGGATTTTAAAATAGGAAAAATAATTAAAAAATGATTATGGAGTACCATATTTCCTCGTGTATTGCCCCTCATCACATACTTCCCCCCAGCATTTTGGTGCTCTGTTCTGAGAATTTTAGAAATATTCGCACAATTTTCTCCTTCCTCTGTTGTACAAAGCTTTTCCTCTGAGGACTAGCTTATTGTTAAATTATATTCCTTTGATTATTCAGCATATTTGTATTTTATCTCATGCATTTATTATTCGAAATGTGTTTTATGCAGATTTCTCGTTAAGCTATCTTTTCTTAAGTGTGACAAATGTTCTCACACTAAAGAAACTTTCCAAACATTTGATTTCGAGTCTACTTCTGTTATTTGTATTCCAGCTCATTGTAGCCTCATCTGCTGAAGATGTTTCAGTCTTTCGAAAAATCCTAGTCTATTGCTTGCCTCCTCCTTTGTTCCTCTGAGTCCATATTGGTAACTGCGGTAGCCTCTACAGTGTGCTATATGCCATATGTCTAGCTCAGTTACCATCAGATATTGGCTCGATATCCATCACAAATTTTAATGTTAATATTGTGATGTATTTTTATTGGAAGGTAGATTTTTTTAAAAGAAATATTATTGTGATAGTTACCAATAATTTTTCATTTCTTTTGTTCTTACTATAACTGTGTTCTTCAGAAACTTCTCACATAATTTTCCGACAATAAAATTAGTTAGAAAGGGGTGAAAATGTGAGAAGAAATATTTTATTATAATA
>KK112648.1:550638-602404 GCA_000611955.2 Stegodyphus mimosarum
GCTTTTTAATATTGAGAATCTTGTTACTTTCACACTGAGTGAAATTAAATTCTTAGTTATTAATTATTTTAACTAAGTAGTATAGATGAAGACCAAATCCATACAGGCTATGTACATTTTAATGATACACCAACCTGAAGGTTTCAGGATATGAAAGCAAAATCATTATATTTAGAATAATATTTTCAAATTCTATGTATCCAGAATTTCAGAATCTGTTGCACAGCTTTATTTTTCTAAAATTATATCTTTTATAGAGTTCTGTACATTTTCATAGTCAAAATGTTCTTGCTCTTTATTTAAAACACTGTCAATGGTTTCATCATTGGTTATTTGATCATTGTTTATCTAAGTTTGACATCCAACCCACAGTGTCATCATCTTGATTTTTCCTGACCCCACATATGTAGTAATTTTTTAGATTTAACTTTTATTGAACCCTACATGTAGATAAGTTATTGCTATTGCACTCTAAATTCAGTACAAAAATTAATGTGGCCATAAACATGCCCCACATTTTTTAAGGTAAATTGGATACAAAATTTTTTTAATTTGAAAATTTGAGTGTTATGGTATTAACTGTGAGTATCTATATATTTACATATGAGAGGGAATGTGGATTTCAGGTTGGTGTATTCTTGGTCAACTTGTGCATAAGTTATTTATAATTGATCATAAATGTAATGCTGCTCTCTTTAATAATCATAAAAAATTCTTATATTTTAGTGCTTTATTATATGGTGGTTTAAGAGAATCTCAAGAAGCAGAAGTTGAATTAAAAGGAACATCATTGTCTGCATTCAAAGTTCTCCTTAAATATATTTATACTGGTCATATGACATTAGCCTCCCTTAAGGTAATTAAGGTGCTTTGTATTTAATATTTTAAAGTTACTGTTTAAAATGTTTTATTTAATGTTATGTCTATTTTAATATGTTGCATAGTTTCTAATCTCTTTTATTTCTTTATTTTGTCAAATTTTAAATATTTATGAGAATAAATATCATAATTATTTATCTGCCAATAATAAGTATAAAATTGTACAGCAGATTTCAAATTGAATTTTGATTATTATTTTTTCTAATGTAAAAGTTTCATATTAATATCTCAATCAAAATGTAATAAAAATGCCTGCTTTTTACTTAATTTTTAAAAGAAAATAATGTTAATATTTTCAAAAAATATATTACTTTATGAAAAAGATTTTTTGATAGCATAACTGTCAACTATTTTTTTTTCATCATATCTCCTGGTAGACACCAAATTTCCCAACTTTAAATTTTTCAGGCATAACTAAGTAAAATCGTTTCCAGCAATAAAAGAAATTGATTGGATTAATTAAATTTAAATATTGCAAATTCCATTTCTCCATCTCTGATGATTTTCTGCCTAGTTTTTTTGTCTTGAATTTGATTTGATCTGATTTGTTTTAATCAACAGTAAATATTTGTAGAACTTTTTATGAAGATTCGACAAATGTTTAACCAATTAATATTTATATTGAAATTTTTTTATTAATAAATAGTACATTTCTATGTTTACTCACACAATAGTATGTACATTATTATTTTCACTGTATTCAAAAGCACATAGGTAAAAGCTTTCTTCTCTACTCATGATTTTCTCATTATGAAAGTGTAAAAAAATTAGAAAATGAAATTAGCCAAAGAATATAAAATTTAGAATATCTAATAAAATATTTTACATTGTAATCATATTATAAATAATTCAATGACCCATATTAGGGATTATAAAGTGAATTTTAAACTAAATTGGAGGGCTTTCGAAATCGCGTCAATACCCAATGCAAAAACCTGTTAGAAACTTGGTTTTTTTTCAAAGTTCACGGCTATGAGTGCTGTTAATTTTTAGTATTTTACTTGTGTCTACGCAAAAACATTTGTGTTAGTATTTTTTTCCTTCTTTTTTCTTTCTCCCTTCCCTACCCATCTAACTGTAATCTTAGTAAATATATTATTTCATAATAAATTCTGTAAAAGAGAGTAGTATTAATATAATGTTTTCTATAATGTCTTACTAACGAGATAATATTCATGTAATCAATTCTAAAATATCTTAGTTATGGGTTAGTGTTAGTATAATCGACTCCAAAATATTTGATAATAATAATGTAAATTTTAAAATATTCTGCATACATAATAGGTAAGAGTGTATTTATATCGGGATTGCCACACTACCTGGAAAACCGGAAAAAGGTCTGGGAATTCGAAAATTGACCAAAAAAGTCAAGGAATTTAAATATTTTGAGTATTATATAAAAAATTTGAGTATTATATAGTGTATAATAATATATTTTATTATTTTACATAATCTGCAAATGTAGAGAATTTCATACAGCGATCTCCCAAAAAGCAAGTTGTGCTGCAACGTTTGAAGCGACCATTTTCTTGACAAATTAGGTTTCGCGCTTGAGCATCATTCAAGCAGCTGGGTAGAGCCAATTTTCACAGCTCCAATCAGATTGTCTCTTAGAAAGACAAAGCAAATTTCCAGTAACTTCGAGAATTGAGAGACTTGCATGTGCAGTGCATGCTGAACGAAAGAAAATACTTTCCCGTTCTTGTATAAAATAGAATCGGTTTAATCCTAGTAATGGTACACACAGGATTTGGCTGCAGTGCATATTAAATGAAAGAAAATACATTCTCATATAAAACAAAATTGGTAAATAAAAAAATATCCTAGTAACAAAATGCACAGGATTTGGCGCCATTATGTTGAGCAGTAAACTGGTCATTTTTGTGTTAGTGATAGTTTTCAAAATCATGCCAAGGCTGTAGCATATACTAGGATTTTATTGCAAAATCTTTTTAACTTTTTTTTTCTTTTTAATAAACGCCTTATTTGTTATTTTGCAGTAAAACAAAAAATAGTAATCAATCATATAGGTTAACCATTTATTATAACTATATTCGCCAAAAAATTGCTGATTACTGTAATTCAGTTTTTGAGTAATTTATTTTAATGTATTTTAATGTTGTAATTTAAACAACATTTAAATTTTTGTAATTTATTTTAATGTTGCTTTTTCCCTCTAAATTTATTTATTATTAGTTAATACTGTTAAATTTCAGGCAATTTTCTCTGGCATAATCCTGAAACTAATTATAGTATGATGGCATATTATCATGAAATTTAATGCACATATTTTTTGCTTATGTATGCTGCTAAATAAATATAAAATATCATTAAATAGAGTTCTTTCTTTCGTTTAGCTGCAAAATGTCTGCAAAACAAAAAGACATTTTTTAATACAGATTGGGCAGATTTTAATTTCAGTCTTCAGTGGAGAAAACAACTGCTGTTATAGTTTACAATAGTAATGCTTTGGGAATTATATATAATATATATAATCATATCTAATTGGCAAATTTTTGTGTTTTCAAGTGGTATCGTAATTAATTTACCTCTTTGAACAGCCAATGCGCACTACACGAATAGACTGGAATTTTCTTAAAACACACCTGAAAAACCTGGAAAAGTCAGGGAATTTCATTCTTCTGTTTAAGTGGCAACCCCGTTATATCTTAAAGTGTATTTATTATTGACAAATATATATTTTAGCATTAATTACTGATAAATAAATATTTGCTTTTTCTTTTAAATAAATGATGTGTTTATTTTACATAAAATGCTACAATGCTATTGATACATTCAAGTATGTGAACAATAAGTTAAATTTTGCTATGAAATAAATTCTTCAGGAAATGTAATTTGTGCTTACAGTTGTTTGAGTATGTTTAAAATATGTAGTATTTTCCAAGATGCTTCTTCTTCTTTATTATTATTATTATTATAATAACAAGATTATTTAATTAATAACATATGCTACTATAGTGTACTTTTAGTTTTGAATTCCGTTATATAGAAAAGCAATTAAAAAAAATTTTTATGAATCATACTGATAGGCATTTTATCCTTCTTCTTCTTTTTTTTTTTCCCCAGGAGGAAATGGTTCTTGATATTCTGGGTTTGGCACATCAGTATGGCTTTGTTGAACTAGAAACAGCTATTTCTGACTACTTAAAAGCTATTCTGAATATTCGTAATGTTTGTATGATATACGATATGGCTAGTTTATTTCACCTGTCTTCCCTTGCTGACGTTTGTTGTAGTTTTGTTGATCGTAATGCTCTTGATATAATTCATCATGAATCATTTCTTACATTATCTGCTGTAAGTTTAAATTATATGTTATTTCTGATTTTATGCATTTTTATTATTCTAATTTATATGCTAAATTTATTTGATTACATCCAGGCCCAGACTTGGAGACACAGGGCCCCTATGCACTTGACATTTGCACCCATCACCACCTTGAAGCTGTTTTGGAAGTTTAGCAAATTAAAGGCACTAGTATAGAACATATAATTTTAATAATGACTTTAATAAGCTTCGGAATAATACAGTCTATGCTACTATAGTTATGTTATTCTACAAAATTCATAGAATCATACGACGACCTTTCTTCTATGCAAAAGAATGAATCATGTCATCATAGTCAATTGACTGCATTATTTCTGACTCTATGTATATTACAGACAGTGAAATGAGCCTAAAATTAAAAAAATATTTATTATAATATTATTTTCGATAAAGCTTCTTGATAATGCAAGCCAGGCTTTTGGGCTTATGTAAAGATATTGCTACCGGGGCCTTGTAGGCCTAGGAAGAAATCCGGCACTGATTACATCACACATGGCCAAATTGGTAGTATAAATGATGGTACAACAGGCTATGTGCAGCTCTTTATACCATCATCTGTAATTTATAGCTTTATTTTTGTAATACATTGATGTTCAGAATTAAGAGAATTTTTACATTTATAGGATCATTTGGACAGGAGGCTATTTGCTTCATTTCGTGAAATCACATTTTGAGAGCTGTATGCTCTATTTTCCTCCTTTTGTTCAAACTTGCAAACTCTAGTTTAGACCTTCCTGTGCCACTTTAGATGTGATCATTCCGAGCTAACATGACTGATATGGTAATTTTTCGTATATTATATCAGCCCATGCCAAATTTCATTAAAATATGTTGGCCTAATCTAGGTATAACTAACAAAATGTGAAAATTCTCTTAATTTTGAACACAGTCTGTAATGATAACTTTAAATAGATATTACACTATGACATGCTTTTTAATAGTGATTATAATTATTTCAAAACAGTTTCAATATGAGTGCCATGTATTAATTATCAAAATGAACAAAACCTTATTAATCATGTTTCTATGACTGTAGTGATGTTATTTTTAAAATGATCACTGGATATCAAAAGGGGAAAAAAGACAAGTGTGTCAGCATTATGCTAGATTAACAATATGCATTCAATTTTATTAAACAGTCTTATAAATATGCGTAGTTGTAACTTGCACTAAAAAAGTAATGATTTTTCCAGCTGCTACAGTGATAGAAAAAATCATAGAACAAAATGGTGCTCATGTGATTCAATGAAATTTTTGTATGTTTTTATGCTGCTTCATTTATATTCACTATAAAAAAAATTGCCAGTCTTTCTGGATATTATTTATTATCAATATATACTTGTGGTGGATGGTTAAGAAATCTAGTTGTTGCTCTTGAGTATTTCTAAATTCTAACGTGTGGCTGCTGTTGGGATCAAGTTTGATTTCCCTTATTTTACATCATGTTAATTTATTGATGGTATTGCCATTGAGCATCACCGAGTTTTTGTAACTTCACTATTAAAAAATATTTTGATATCTTAAGTTCATTTATAGTACTAAGTTTCCCATTACTTCTCATCTGATAAACTATTATTGATATTAAAAATTGCTACTTTTCTGTTATAAGGATTGGATTACAAAATGTATGTATGTATACACGTGTATATGTATATGTATGTATATATATGTGTGTGTACACATACACACATATGTACATATATAAATGCATACACGAACACATATATCCAACCATACTTGCATACACATTCATACATTTCTGGCCCACCAGGGGCCGAGCGGTAAAGACGCTGAACACTGGTAGTTCGGTCCGAAGTTCGAATCCCGCGAACGGGCTGGCTGCATGGGCGTTTTCGTAGTTTTCCCCATGTGTAATGTGTATACGAGCCAGTTTCCCTTAGAAAGTCCTCCACGAAGGCATCCCTCCCCTTAGGCAGATAGCCCTCGTGTGCTTTGCCATAATTGAATAACCTAACCTAACCATACATTTCTGAATCCTGTCCCTATAACAAAACAGTGCATAAAAGTTATTAGCTCTTCTGTATGCTCTTAGATTCTCTTATATACTGTATGGTAAAGCTATCTTAATTTTTCGGAATTTTGAGGCTGTGCGACCCAACAAAAATGTGTCAAAGTCTGTGTGGGGTAACAGAATTATAACGGGCTGCATGTAATGTTTATATTTATTTGCATTCCTATATGTCATTACATCTGTAAAATTTGTTTACTTTTTAATCCAAAAAGTGTTTATTAACAAAAGAAGTATAAGCATAACTTTTTTAACATGAACATTGAGCTTGTTAGACCTATAGATTTATATTTACACCATTGTTCTAAATTAATACTTTGCTGATAGATAGCCTATTAATCAGCATTTTGTCATTAATGCTCATCAACTGATAGCCTATTAATCAGCTTTAACAGAATCCAGAAGCAGAAGTAAAAGATCGGATGGCCCAATAGAAAAGTTTAATTCAGTCGTAAATTATAACAAGTATATGAAGGGCATAAATCACGCGGACCATATTACTATATTATTGCATTTTTAGAGGGGGGAAGAGAACTAAATGATTAGTAGTTTTTTTTTTAATCCAAAGGGGCTTTATCCCTGAGGGACTATTGTTTTCGTTTTGCAATTTTATGTTGAATCACTTTGAATGTCCGTTTCACTTTTCAAATTGTTGCCACCATATATTATCATCCTGTATTATATTTGAAGAAATTAAATAATGAAGAATCTGCGTAAATGTGATTATGTTTCTCGCATTGTGATAAAACAGTGGTACCTAGAGCCGTCAAATTTTGAATGACGTAATCCTGCTGCGAATATGTGTATCTGAAAACCCAAATTTGGAATTTGTTTTATTATTGATTTCATATTTTGTCAAACTTTAATGAATTTTTGATTGACAAACTCAAGGATTTCAAAGTGAGCAATGTGAACGTTGTATAGGGGGAAAAAAAATTATCTCCAGCATGTGAGACTGTGTATCGGAAATTTCAAAGATATGCTCAATTTAAAATTATTTTGCGATATTGCTGTAGAACTGAATTTTATGGTTTAAGTGCGAAGAACATGATATTGAATAAATAAAGGTAACTCAAAATGTTAAAGAAACACCTTTTGGACGTAATTTAAAACCTGACAGCTTTTTTTTTTAATCAACTGTGCACTTTTCAGTTCATTTATCATATCTATCATATTATTCCATTATAAGGGGAAAAAATGGACTAAAAGAGTTGTAGCATTTTTATCACCTGTAACATTATTATTTATTTTTTATCAACTGCATTCTTTTCATCATTTAAAGCATACACGGTTTTAAGTAAAAATATTATGTGCAAGAATTTGGCAGTTTCGTAGATAGGAGATTATGAAATTTCGTGTATGGAAAAAGATGATGATCTACCTACTTGCTAGGAGAATACCCAGATTAGATCATCATGGAAGACTGTTAAATTTTGGGAAACATAAATTTATAAGTGTAGTAACCAGCTGTCCAAGGGTAAAACTCCAAAGACAATGCAGAGTTTGCGCAGTTAAAAAAAAAGTGGAACATGTGTTGTCTCTAAATTTTGCAATGTTCGACTACACAAAAGTGGCTGTTTTGAATAACATAGTTTAAAAAAATACTAAACTATTTCTAATTTGAAAATTTTATATTTATTAATATTATTAATTATTTATTAAATTATATATTTTATATCTGTAATTTTTGCAATGTTCTGCTACACAGAGGCAGCTGTTTTGCATGATATCATACTTTAATAAAATTCGTAACAATTTCTTATTTGAAGTATGTCAGTATGTGGGTAATGATATAACTATTAAACTGAAAACCATTGTAACAGTTAAATATGATTTGGCATTAATATCATGAAAATAAAATATTTCATCAAATCTAATTATCCTATAATAACAGAAAGCGGGCAGTTTTATCTGAGCATATGAAAAATGCAGATACTCCCATACAGTCTAAACTGAGACTGTGAAGTGATCGGTTGGACGTGCATATGCTGTTGAGCCGCTTGCAGCCAGTAAAGTATTAAGAGAATTTTCACGTTTGGTTGATTTTTTCTGGAAATGAGGGATAGGTTTTAATGAAATGTGATACGGAAATGGATGTAGATTGATATAACATATCGTATTTACTTGCAAATTTCTACCTTTTTTTATTAATTTTATTCCCAGAAATCAAGAGGGGAAAATTATGCAAATAATTTTATTCTAAAGAATTCTATTACAGTAAGAACCTAACAAATAAAAGGTATCATGTATAAACTACCAGAATTTTGTCTGTTTATTTAAAAGAAACCTACATTTCAATAAGATTGCATGGTAATATTTACATTACAGTATCTAATAAGATATCTTAGAGTCTATTTCCCTATATCTTGAGTCCCACCCGCTGCTATTGTTGTCCACTGCTGCTCACTATGCCTCAAATTATTTAATGTTGCTGTTATTCCTGTTTGGTTCATCTGTTCATGCTTGTAAATCCTTGTCATCATTCAGTCTGGCTTTCCATATGCAATAATCTTCAAAATAATATCAAGATTATTAGAAATTCATTAAAAAAACTTCACTATTATTGTTTTATCAGTGAGAACCATTGTATCCAAAATCCATGAGCAAATCAGTTACTAAGATAAAAATGACTACTATCAAGGAGCAAATCCATTTTTAAATTTAGGGAAGCTTCCCATATGAATGCCTTGATTAAGGGAAAATTGCATGAATACTTAAATGGGGGGAAAGAACCTTATGCTAAAATCTTAGAATGAGATACATAGTTTATATGTAAAGAGAAAGGGATGCAAGTTGGACATGCCTGCTTTTGGCAAATTATAAAAAGCTCTTGCTTTAAAGTAAAAATATTTGTGTGGTACTTTTTATAATTGACTAAAATCATTCCATTATTAATATCAACAGATCTGCACCAAGCTTTAAAAGTTTTCACTCCTTTGTTTTGCATTTTTCTTGCCATTTAGTACTTTTTTTATATATTTATTTTTATTGTCAGTGTTCTGTAGGCAGAAATATTTGCTGAAAAATCTGTTTGTTAATATTTTATGGTCTCATTATTCTTTTCAGGAGCTTCTTACTGTTAATGTTATGATTAAAATGTCTAACAATTTTATGAGTATTATGCAAAAAGTCTGCCAGAAGAATTTGTTATATGAAAAAAATATGGAGCAGAAATGTAATACATAGCCCATTAATTGTCTTCTTATACCAGGATAGTGATGTAGTAAATTATTTTCCAAAAAAAGCTCTAAATAATTTCAGGAATTACTTTATTAAAAAAAAGTAAAGACACAGTAACAAAAGCAATAAAAACTATTAATACTTCTGCCCAGAATTAATTTTTAAATAATTGGATTGTTATAAAACTGGAAGATAACATTAAATTTCACATTAAATATTTTTATTTTTCAAATTACTAATATGTAACCTGTTTTCTTCACTATATAGTCTGCCCTGAAAGAAATGATCAGCAGAGATTCTTTTTGTGCTTCTGAGGTGGACATTTTTCGTGCTGTTTGCGAGTGGGCACAGCAAAATCCAGATGTTGACATGAGAGAGATATTGTCAGCTGTCCGATTGCCTCTTATGGCATTACCAGACCTACTTAATGTTGTCCGGCCTACTGGTTTGGTTAGTGCAGATACTATATTAGATGCCATTAAAGCAAGAACTGAGAGTAGAGACACTGATTTAAAATATCGAGGGTATCTGAGTAAGTTACTTGTTTTATTTAAGTATTAATATTTAATGAAAATTTAAACTTTATGATTTGTTTAAGAATTTACAGAAAATATAATTTCTGTTCATATTAAGGATAATATTCAAATATGAAACACAACAATTTCAGCAAACTTTTGTGCAGTTGAGCAATTTTTAGATAGAATAACCATATAAAATATTAGGATACTTTTTTATTTCATATGCATACTCTGTGAATATTTTATTATAATGAGGCTGTGTATTCCGGCCTCTTGATAGACAGTCACGTGACATCAGCCGCAGTTTTTGTATGTTTGGACTTTGATTTAAATTTTGAATCTAGCAATGCAAAATTGTAAGGATGAAATGTTTACATTTAGCATGTCGCGTGTATAATAATGAAAATAAATTGTGTATATAAACGGAATATTTGGGGATGAAACTTGATAGATGTAAGATTTTGAACAGTTATGTACTTGTTATCTCGAATTAGAAGCAAGTGTGATTTTGCTTTTCTCTAATTATTAAATTTAAAATTTTGTTTCTTTCCTTGTGCGTTTTGAAATGTCGTTCCAAGGTGATGCTATGGATGATATTATGCTTCTTAAATAAAAACGAGACTGTTAGAGTAAATAATAATATTTAAACTGCAATAATAGTAATAATATTTGTAATAATTGGCATGGTAATAATAATACTTAAATTAATGCAATTTATGTGCTCTAACACTTTAAATATTACAGTAAAAGTCCAGAAATCCGCAATGCTTCGAACCAGAGGTTGTGCGGATTTCAGGACAGAAAAGCCAAATCATAATATTCAGACTTAAAGTGCAAAATAAGGCATATTAGGTACATTTACTTGACTTATTATGTACAATAATATACATTATTACATTATTTTATTATATACATTAATATATTATATATATTCATTTGTGTTAGTCATTACAAGAATATTTTCAAGCATTAAATAAATCTCTTTTTTTTTACGTGTTTCAAACATTTTTTCTGATAGAGGTTTGTTTTAAAACTTTAGGAGCTCCAGAGTAAGTTTTTTTTTTTGTAAATTCTACGGGGTCATAATCTCTTGCTCTGTGACACAGCTCTGTTGTTCTAAATATTTTAGGTATTTTTTACCATGTTCCAAACCCTCATTAAAAGATATTTTCTCACTCCTATCAAATTCGTTATCTGTGTCGGTGTCAGAATTGTTTTCTTGCTGTGGCAAGTTCAAGACAGAGCCAGTGATTTCATCATCAGTTATCTGATATGCCAGTGTTGGCTCATCTGAATGCATCATCCATACTAAAATCCCCTTCTGAGCTAAGATCTTTTTTCTGCCACTAACACAGAATCATTATTATTTGGTAATTATAACATCATTATTGGATAAATATTTTTTCTTCGGTATTTCATTCTCCATTCTGCGGTTTCTGGAACCTATTCTATAAATTCAATGTTTATATTTAGATTTCAGGTCGGCAGATTTTTGGTATTTGACTGTATTATTCCATACCGGAAAAATTAAAAAGTATCTTTTTTTTTTAGGGAAAGCCCCCTCCCCCACCAAAAAAAAACTTTTTTAAGGGCCCTAAGAGGTTATGGGAAGCCCTTTTAGTCCCATCCTGCTTGATATCTACATGCATTATTATGAATCAAAATTATTTGAAACTCTAAACTTCCCAGTATCTTTCTGCTGTGTAGAAAATACTTTCACCCTGTTTGACGGCAATAAAAATTATTTAAGTAAAGTTCTTTCAATAATGAATTCCGTTGATCCTGCTATTCAGTTCACTTTTGAACTTGAGACATCCAATTCTCTTCTGTTCCTCAACATTTTGATTACACATAACACATCCAACTTCAGTACTACTGTTAATGGTAAACCTTCATTGGTTTGCCTTCCACCACAGTGCAGATCATGTCACCAAAATTAAATAGAAATTAGTTTCATTTTATCCCTTTGCTTTCTGTGCACTTCAGATTTGCTCCTCCAAATTGGCTCTTGATCAAGAACTAAATTATTTAAAAGCAATTGCTATTGTCAGAGGCTTTTCACCCAGCATTATTAACCAAGCACTTAAATTCTTATCTCAACACACTAAAAGGTGCACTCTTGTTTTAGGAGGTTATAAGTTCTGTTATCATTCCTTTCTTTCCATCAATTAGCTTTGAAATTCCACATACTTTACAGAAATTTAACTTTTGGGTTGTTTATTCTCTTATCAATAAAATTCCCAATTCCATACTTAAGGACCCCATTCTAGGTATGAATTCCTGGATATTGATAAGATTTCTTGCCAGCGTGGTTTAATTTCTATTGGTCAAACTAAGCCTTAATTTCGTGTGAAAGAACATAAGGCATATGTTAGGAAAAAGGAAACACAGAAGTTCTATGTTTCCCAGTACTGTTACGGACCAAAGATACTTAGTACTGTACCTCTGGTCCGTGATCTGAAAATCACACTTTCCATATTTCTGTAGCTAAAGTTATTAAAAAATCATGTTCCATTGGTGAATCAGATTTTTTAAAGGCATTTCACATTCAAAATAATCTTTCTGTTCTAGTTAATGACCCTAATTTCAATCCATCTTTACCTTCAGCTTTTAAGGAAATTATGTTTTGGGTTTTCTTGTTTAAGGTGCTAGTAGCTTAACTTCTGTCCAGCCATTCTTATCTTATCATCATATCTTATCTCATTCATTCACACTTTACCAGCTGAGGAAGGTGGTTCTGTATCTAAACCATTGAAACTAGTCCTGCAATTAATTTACAAATATAATGCTGATTCTTGTTGTTCCAATAGATTCTTCTCCAATAGATTCAGTGTGTTATTTTAACCTGAATTATAGGAGCTCCAAACAGGCCTATTTTTGTTTGCTTCCTTTTTTCCACATTGTGTGTTCGCCATTTTGTGATGAGTTTTCGTAAGTGTTTTCTTATTGTTTAGGTTTGATTTATGGTTTGGTCTTTTTAATTTTTCTTATTTGATTTTATGCTTTGCTTATTAGATTTCATGCTCGCAGGTTGCAAATGTTTTATATTCATTTTTAGTATGAAATTTTTCTAGTGTTTTGAGCTTTATTATTGGTTAGCTAATTTGATTTTCTTCATTGTTCATCATGACTTCATCCTTTAATTGTTTCAAAAAATTATGAGTGAAATGACAGAAATTTGTGAATCACCTTTGACTTTCATAAAAAGTGTAAACGTTGATCGCCAATTTCATTCATATTAAGTCTAATGAAAAATCTTCCAATAGTGTTTAAAAAATTTTCTTAAACTGCAAACTAGCCATTATAAAGGATACACATCAACATTTATCCAAAATTGAATGTGAGCTATATAATCTTCATCTGGAAGTTGCTAATTCATATTAAAAATTCACTGCCATTGAACAAAAATCCTGGCATGTGGTACTCTAAATATGCAGCAAGCCAAAACTCTTCTCAAGAGGTTGGTAGTAAGGGAAAAGCTTGTGGGAGATCTCGGAAACCCTCCCCTCTCAGGGATTCTCTCCATCAAAATTGAGGGCGGAACTAAGCAAAGTCGTACTGTCACCTGTATGGTGCTCAAGGGTTCTTGCCAATGACAGGTGCAGTCTTGCACTCGTTGCCACGATGAATTTCGTGGGCTCGCTCTGATGTTACTGTCGGACAAGTGAGATAAGTTGCAACAACAACAGAAACCTTCATCATTTTGTCTATTCTGTAATTCTAAACATTGTTCTAAAAGCTGGGAATCTGTTACTGATATTGACATGCATAGTCAAAAGCTAAAGAGTGCTGGTAGGTGTTTCTTGTGTACAAATCAAGGACATAATTTTATAAATTGTACATGCAAAGAAAAGGCTTTCTGCATTAAATGCAAAAATCAGCACCTTTTTTTCAATCTCTGTAAGTCCAAACGTCGTTTCATTTCCTCCCATTGGTTCTAACCAAGTATGTGTATTTGCTCCTAACTTTTACTCATTTACAAACTGCTCGACTCTACGTCGCTGGTACAACAAGCATTATTACATTAACTCAGTACATTTTAGATGATGGAAGACAATCCAGTTTTATTCATTCTCGTCTCATAGACACATTGAAATTAAAGTTATTAGTTCAGCATTTGAGTCTTCCATGTTACTACAGCCTTCAAAAGCAACTTAAATCCAAACTAATTAATGCAAAAACTAAATTAAATTTTATCAAACTTTAATAAGGCCTGTTGGTCTTTACGGAAGTGAATGTTGGATACTTAACATAGCAGAGAAAAACTTGATATCAACTTTTGAAAGAAAAATCCTAAGGAAGATCTTTGGACCTGTACAGTAAAATGGCATGTGGAGCTCTGTAATCATGGACTATATGGAAAGTATAGTAAATATGGTGAAACTGATATTGTGAGAATCGTAAAGGTATCTCATATCAAATGGCTGGGCCATGTGTTTAAGATGATGCATTTCCAACCAAAAAGATAATCTTTTCGAGAATTGAGGGAGTAAGCCGAAAAGGAAGACCACCCATTAGATGGATAGATGATGTCAAGGAAGATTTAAGGTTAATTGGAGTTAAGCGATGGAAGGCTATTGCACTGAATGGGTTCAGGTGGAGGAAACTTGGAGAGAGCCTTGACTTGTAATAACCTGTGAAGTTTATGAAGGAGATTTGAGTCTTCCTCATGTATTGCACAACCTAAGTGTCAAGTGCAATTTGACGTATCCGACATCTGGTCTACAGTCACCCTAGAGACATTTGAAAACACTTATGCATATTATCCCACTACACCATTAGATATTGTATGTCTTGCTCGTAAACAGGAACTGAAACTTGCTGATCCCTGTGATATGTCACAGAGCATACTTATTGAAGTGTTGATTGGTGCAAATTTCTATTGGAGTGCTGTCAACGTTGAGCCACCCGTCAAATTAACGGAAACCTTTGGCATGGTGCCTTTGATTTTTGGTTGGATTATTAGCGGATCCCATTCCAAAAAACTACTGTTATTCCCTTATCTGTAATGCATAATGTTAATACATCAATTGCCACACAAAAAGTAGATGAAGACATTAGAAATTTTTTAGATTTGGAAACCATTGGCGTTAAACCTTTTCAAAACAGAGAGATGTTGTTTACTGATGATACAGAAATTTTTAAAACTTTCTACATTTCCTACAAAATTTATTGTGATTTGGGCGGCTTGTTGAGAGTTTAATAGGATTAACTAAATAATGTTTGATTGCTGGATGAAGAAGCACTCTACTGCATTAGTAGGGTAGAAGCCACCCTGAACAGCAGACTGTTAGTATATGAGGGAGGAAATGATGATTCTGAAGAAGCCTTGACTTGAGATGGTCTGAAGAATATTTTCTGGAACTATACTGTTATCATCAAGTATGCAATATCCATAAATTAAGTTCCATTAGGAAAGGAGATCTGGTACTTCTGCAGGAGGATGTAAGGCTTCAGCATATGTGGAAAAAGACCTTTGTTGAAAGGGTATTCGAAAGCTGCAATGAAAAATGCAGATCATGTGTACTACATGTTGATCACAAAGAAGTGACTTGACCAATGTAGCTGGTCGTACCTCTTGAGGTTGACCAGTGTGGGGAGGATATTTCAGCCTCTCATAATAGACAGTCAATAATGATTTTCTTACATGTGGAGTTTGACTTAAATATCTAATCTGGCAACACAAAATTATAAGAATTAAATGTTAATGTTTAGAACAGTTGCATGTATAATAATGAAAATAAAATGTGTATATAAACATAATAGTATGTGACATATAAGTTACAGAGTAATTAGGTCCTAATGTGATGTACTAATAAGATTTTCAGTACAAATGCAAAATTGGTATAATATTGCAGTAAAGAATGGGAACTGTAACTATGATAAGTGTATTCGATTTATACGAACTATCTGTATTATTTAACGGGATTCTGTGGTAAGCATTCGTAATGTGAACCATCTTTCGATTTTCAATGTTATATTAATTAAATGGAGAGACAAAATACAGATTTTTCTTTTGCAATATTATTATTGATGCTGAAGAATGTAAAATTCCAAGAATATGGCCATATTAATGCATGGACCCACTAGACACTTTCCCAGGGCCTCTGAGCATAGAGGCCTCATACTAATCCACTTGCATTTCATTTCTGTGAGCAGTTATATTAGAGGCCCCTGCACAGTGTTTTGCCCAGGAGTCCATAATGCTGTTAAGATGGGACTCGAACACTCTATTATGGAAGATTGAAGAAAATGAGTTGTATATAACACTGACAGATGCATGTAGAATATCGATAAGTGAATTAATGAAACAATGCCAATGTGCAACCTATGCATTGGCAGAAAAAATTATCAAAAAAATGAAAGACTATTACAGACCTGAAATTTTTAAAAATATTGTTTGGTACCATTTATACAGCTGCCAGTTCTCTTAGTTTTTCATCACTTCTTCTGATCATTCGGTAGATCACCAAATCTCAAGGTTTAATTCTTTAGCCTCTTATTTCACCTTTACTAACCTGGATTTGTCGTTTTAGCCATCAGACTGTTGCATGAACTTGAGTAGCTAATATGACCATGCAAGGCATTAGGCAAAGAACAGAGAAATGGATTTCTTGTAAGATATATTAAATCCACGTGAATGTTTGAATTGAAGTAGAGTGAAAGGATTGTAAACTTAACCAATATAAGTCAAGAGATTGTTTTTGTTTTGCTTTTTGCCGTATTTGTTTGCATATGCCATAGAATTCAAAGTTTCTAGTTAGTTTTAACTAATTAATTTTATTATTTGGCATTAACTATCATTTTCATCTTATTTAAAAGTACTTTGATAAATAAAAATTTTTCTTCCTTACTCAGGATTTTGTCAAAATAAAAGTTTAGAAAAATTATAAAATGAAATTAGCCACAAAACATCAAATTTAGAATATGTAATTAAACATTAATATATTTTACATCTGAATCACATTATGTGTAATGTAATAACTTAAATCATGCATTATAAAGTCAATTTGGTGTTCTCTTGAAATCAGTTGCCATGTGACATAAAATCTTCATCGTTTTGCCACAAAGATCTCTCATTTTTTCAGATTTTAAAGTTGGCAGTTCTGCATTTTTGCAGTAAGATGTCATAATCTAGTGCTCACTGTTGTACCTGCCTTCGAGATGAGAGCATAATGGAGAAAATTGCAACAATGTTAAAAATAATGGTTTTGCTGAAGTGTTTCATCGGCTCTTCTTTAAACTTCAACTTCAAGTTAGCCACATCTTTCTTTATTAGATGTTACAGTGAATATTATTTTATTCGTGCATTACTAAGTATCATAAGTGTAATGGTGTCAAATATTTGTAAATTTATTAAGTTTAATTCATGTTCATTTCCATTTAAACACATGATCTTCATTAAGCCATCTTGATATATTAAATGTTATGCCTTCAAGGATGTTTTAGCTAATATTATACTTACACTAAACAAGTATCACACTGACAAACACAAAATGCAGCACACACTTTTTTTTTCCCATTTTCTGTGATTTCAGATGGAAAACATAGCTTTTAATGTGTTTCGTATATGTCAACTAATCTTTGACTGCATAACCTAATTATGTAGAAAGGCTTGAGAACAGGGGCTGTCAGTTAGGGGGTGCAGTCAGCCTTGTAGTTATCTGTAAAGTATTTAGATTTATTGCAGAAGTTAAAGAACAAGAAACAGCATAATGTTTGTAAATTTTGCAGGACTAGCTTTGATGGTTTTGTATATTAACTATCGAAACAAGTCCTACAAAATTTACAAACATGACGCTGATTTTTGTTGTTTAACTTTTCCAATAATCGTTATTCGACGTGTTATTTAAACCTAAATTATTTAGTCTATATGAATTTACTTCTATTCAAGTTTTGATGCTTATCAACATTTTCTATTCTTTTTATTGTTTAGTTTATTAAACACATTGAAAAAATCATCTAAATCTAGATAAATATATGTATATTTAATTTTTGAGTTTTGGAAGGGAAGGGGAGGAATGATCCAGGAGTGGTGAAAGGGATGCATGGGACAAAAAAAGTTTTGAAAACCCCTGCTCTAAAGGATGTGATCTACCCCGGGAGCATGGGGGGGAGCACTTTTTACTTGAGACACAAGCTTATTATTGAACAGTTTTCTTTTATTTATTTATATCAACTTACTCTTTTTATTAGCTTGGTGAAGATGGGCAATTTTTTTAATAGAAGGGGAAAAAATAATGACGTCTATTACATACATATTTTGCATTTTTGATGAGATATTTATCTTGGAAATCAATCAATAAACATACATACAAGCAGGTTTGTTTTTCTTTTGTTCTGGTGAAAATTTCATGGGATTTGCTTTCAGAATAGTTGCAAAGCAGTTGCATAATGCTGAAGAGCATTATTATAGAAAAATACTATATTCAGGGAGAAATTTTACTGTAGTTTCTGCCATTGGAGGAAAGTCACTGAAAGAACTTGCTTTAAAATAGAACGTAAGACAAAAAAATATCATCATTTATATAAAAACCATTAGTGCTTTAAAAAAAAAAATCTTTAATGTTTTCCTGCATTTCATTTAAACATATTGAATTAACAATTAATGAATTTTGAATTAAATCTACTTCGTCGATACCGCATAAACCACAATAGAATAAATACATTCTTTTTTAAAGTTCACTATATTTATTTACCATAGCTGCACTTCAGCGCTAGGTTCACTTAGAAGCGTTACATCTCATTCATTTTATAACTGAGTGAGCAAAAATTATAGCACCTGAAAAATTACTGCAAGTCTATTAAAATATTATAATAAATCTAAAATGATGTATAAAAGAAATTAAACAAATAAAAAAGAAACAGTTTTTGACAGACGATTCAGCGCCGCTTACTACTAATGCTACTAGCCGCATATGCTACTAATTAATTCAGTCCTCACCTCGCGGTAAGGCAAAAATACATAAAAACTCAAAATATTTTCATTAAAAACTGAAAGATGTAGAAAAACATAAAACACCAAGTACAGTTAAAACAATTAAAAAAAAAAACAATTTTTACAATTCAAATTACTATTTTTAAGCAAAAACCAGCTAATAACTTAAATAATAATTCCGAAATGAATTAAGCATAATTTAATTCGCAATAATAAAAGAAGACGTTACTTTGTTGTTGCGAAGTTACTTTGTTCTCTAGATTGGCAATAAATCCACTATGTTGCTAAGCTTCAAATATAAACAAATATGTCCGCTATCATAACCACATTTTAAAAACTTTTAAATTGTTGATCATTCCATAATTATTGCATGCAGGTTGACTAAAGGCATAAAAACTTAACCGAAAACTAAGAACAACATAATTCAATCATTTTTAAAGGAAAATATCCACAATTTACAAACACAAGACTAAAGAAACCGGTCGTGGACACTTAGCCGACGGGACACTTAACCGACACCAGTTAGCTGACAAGACATTTAGCCGACATGGACATTTAGCCGACATGGACACTTAGCTGACAGGACATTTAACTGACACGGACACTTAGCCGACATGGACACTTAGCCGACAGGTCATTTAGCCGACACGGACAGTTAGCCGACAGGACATTTAGCCGACACGAACAGTTAGCCGGCAGGACATTTGTCCAAGACAGAGAGTTACCTTTCAGAACATTTAGCTACGGAACATTTAACTGTCAAGACATTTAGTCAACGGGACAATAAGCCAACAGTGACGTTTTAGCTCACACGTACGAACTAATTATTTAATCTTACTATGAATTACGAAATTTCTCGACTTATCCATAAATTCAATATTTAAGTAATATTTTCACTATCAGTAAAATTCATTTTTCGATTCTTAAAGATCTCATATGTGGTTATAATTATTGTGTTAATTTAGCATTGTGTGATATTTATCGTGTTGTTTGGTGTATATTGGCCAAATTAAAAAAGCGCTGAAATTTCTCGTCAAGGAATATGAATTAAATTTCGAAAGGGAAAAAGAATTTTTTTTTACCTAAATACGGCGGTCACTTAATTACATTTTAATATGGGATCTTCAAAAATTATCCATAAAGCTTATTCATTTAATCAACTGGGTCCTTTTGAACACATTCACATCATTAATAATTTTTCTTGTTTACTTAATGATATTAATTTTCCAATCTGGCTGTTCTTAATGCTTTCAAATTTGCATGAAATTAAAAGTGCGATTCTGTAACATTTTATTAACCACGCCTCTCGCTTAAAATACTTACTTACGTTAATGATTATAACACTAAACTGTTGCATAATGTTTAATTTAGAATTCAAATATTCTTTAAGGGTTTTATTTAGAACTGAATACATTTCTCATTTTCTCATTTTTTCTCATTTTTGTTTTATTCAGAACTGAATACATTTCTCGTACCTAAATGTCCTGTCGGCTAACTTTCCGTGTCGACTAAATGTCCTATCGGTTAACTGTCCGTGTCGGCTAAATGTCCTGTCGGCTAACTGTCTGTGTCGGCTAAATGACCTGTCGGCTAAGTGTCCGTGTCGGCTAAATGTCTCATCGGCTAACTGGTGTCGGTTAAGTGTCCCGTCGGCTAAGTGTCACGAACCCTAAAGAAACAGCTCACTGAGCCGAGTAACAGAGTGGATATATATATACATATATTTAAATACATTTAGTGGGCCAACTCCAGCAAAATGATAGTTGCACATCTGCATCTTATAGCAGCCCTGTATGCAAAATTTCAACGAGATTTTACATTACGCCCAAAGGGTCAGCATTTAACGGTTTGTATGTTACCTTTATTTATTCAATATCATATTCTTCTCACTTAAACCATAAAATTCAGTTCAACAGCAATATCGCAGAATAATTTTAAAATGAGCATATCTTCCGATACACAGTCTTGCGTGTTAGAGATGAAAATGCTTCCTCCCTTACACAGTGTTGCCATGTTTGCTTTTAAATCGTTGAGTTTGTTAAAGTTTTACAAAATATGAAATAGACAATAAAACAAATTCCAAATTTGGGCTTCCAGATACCCATATTCGGGTGGAAACTAACGTTATTGAAAATTTGATGGCTCTGAGTACTCTTATTTTATCACAATGCAATGGCTCAAAATTCGATGGCTCTATGTTGTTTTATCACAATGCGAGAAACATACATACATTTATGCAAATCCTTCGTTATTTAATTTCTTTAAATTTAATACAGCGCTCTTATATTTGGTGGCAACAATTTAAAAAGTGAAGTGGCATTTATACTGAATCAATGCAGAATGCCAAAACGAAATTAATAGTCCTTCTAGGGAAATTGCCCCTTTGGACTAAAAATGAATGCATGTGAAAATGGTGACGTTTCCTGTTAAAGTCGAAAAATTATTATATGCTTAGTTGCCAGAGTTTGGCAGGTCCTGAAAATTTGGCAACTTTTACTTTGGAAGTTGTGCTAATAAAGTATCAGTTATGTAACATATTTATAATCACAATAAATAAAAATGTAAATCTGACAAAACAATTATATTTTCTTGTAATATTTCATTTGAAATTCTTAAAAGTAACACAAAAGAACTCGGACAAAGCGATTGCTTTTTTTCATGTATTTTGGTGGCTGTATCTCTAAAGCAGGCCTTATGATCGATACAAGGGTGAATCAGGGCTAATATGGTCCTTAAAACTCCTTAGTTAGTTTGAAAACAGTTTTTAGTCCTTAAAAGTCCTTAATTTTGGAAAAAATCAGCAAAAGGTCCGTAATTTTACTCATCTCACATTCCTTTCTGTTTTTATGACTGTCATTCTGAGTGATAATTAACATTTTTTAGGAATATTTTTTGGTGATTCATTGACAAATATGAATTTGATAGGATATCAATTGAATTCTTTCCCATACTTAATGTAAATGGTGTGAAGGGACATGAGACTCTGTCTTTATTGAAACATTAACATCTCAAAATTATTTCTTTTTTGAGAATGAAGAGTTCATAAAATATTACATCAAAAAACTTTTTGAGATATGATTTCTTTTATTATGTGGTGCTAAATTTAGCAAGTTATCATTTTGATGATTTCAAGTTTAACATGCATACAAAATTTTTTATCTGAAGATTTGTAAATTTTTCATTTTTTTAACAAAGATAATCATCATTAAAATAATGATAAACTCTTAAAATTGTAATTAATAAAAATTGTTAAAATAAAACATTTTATTTCCCCATGCCAGATTTTAAAATGATATAACATTTCAGTGTCTTAAAAATATTTTGATTCTGAAAACAATAATGCAAAAATAACAAATTCTGTAAAACACAGTTTAATAGAAAAATATGACAAAATAAAAAATGTCTTTGTGGCATTGATACATAATGAATGGGTTTTATAAGAACCTTATAATGGATTTCTTATTTTTTGGAGAATTTTTGTTAGAACAATAAAAACAAAGCATATGATAGTCGTATATCACACGTACTTATAGCGTATATTAGGTTTAACAAAAATTATAAAACCATATTGCTAATTTTCCATTGTTTAAATCTCCATTTCTTTTACTTTAATTAATTTTCAGGCTGTTATTTTTTAATTAATTTATGTGCTTTCTCATGTTTGGATTTTTAATAATTTAATTGTTTGGAGTTGGTGGTTTACATTTTACCTGCCCTCAGTTCACATTTACATAGCTTAAATATACCTCTGTCTTATCTATTTTCATTCTTTGTAACCAGTTCTCAAACATGGGAGTTTTAAGGAAAATATTTTGAAAGGTAATGTTAAATTTTTTTCACGTTACTCGTAATTTATAATTTAATTAACATCTGAGTTCAAATCAGATGTTTTAATATCTGAGTTTCAAATCCTACTCTCAAATTACCAAAATATTAAACAAAGCAGTCAATGGAACACAGCAAAATACCAGCAACTTTTGTTAAAAACATGGGTTCGTGGATTACAGTCGCAAATTTTTATTCAAAGAGGCTTTGTCCCTGAAGGACTATTGTTTTCATTTTGCGATTTTGCATTGAATCACTATAAACAGATATATCACTTTTCAAATTGTAGCTGCCGAAAGTTATCGCCCTGTATTATATTTAAAGAAATTAAATAATGACGAATCTGCATAAATGTATGTATATTTCTCCAAATGGGATAAAACAACAGTACCTAGAGCCATCCAATTTTGAATAACGTACGTTTCCACCCGAATATGTGCATCTGGAAGCCCATATTTGGAATTTGTTTTATTATCTATTTCATATTTTATAAAACTTATTAATGAATTTTTGATGAACAAACTCAATGATTTAAAAGCGAGCAATACCAACACTGTACCAGGGGGAAAAAACCTTTTTATCTCCAGCGTGCGAAACTGTGTATTGGAAATTCTAAAGATATGCTTATTTTAAATTATTTTGCGATATTGCTGTTGAACTGAATTTTATGGTTTAAATACGAAGAACATGATATTTAATAAATAAAGGTAGCACACAAAATGTTAAAAAAACACCGCTTTGGGGTAATTAAAATCTGAAACCTTTCAGATTTTTTTAAAATTTATTTTTAATTAATTTCAATACATACATTATGTTAACAAATGCATATTTTATAATGCACTAAAATTTTTTAAGGCTGCAAAAAGTAGTGCAAGGAAATGATGAAGTCGCAAAAGATTCTCAAAATCACATAGACATAAATTTTAGTAGCACAGGTTTGTCAAATGCAGCAAATTTGCGAAAAATCGCAAGATATGACAATACTGGTTGTAATGACAAATAGCCATTTCAATGGTTAAAATAACTATTTAAATCATTAAAGCACTTTCAAGTTAAAAATGTGTATAAAATCATATAGCCTTACACTGACGCAATGTGAATAACATATTTATGACCATAATCAATAATTGCCTTAATTCACAAATGGTAAAACAGCAATTTATGTTAACAGATGTTGATATGTTCCATTTCTGTTTCTAATTGTAACCACTGTGACAACATTATCCTTACCTGGTGTATTTTGACAATTTGTGCAAGATGCCGTTTTAAACATCTTGCATTATTAGAATCATTAACTAATATGATGTCACCTTCTTTTGATTTCACTAGTCGTCTGGGCCATTTTGGTGTTGCTGAAGCCTATTTAAATATTCATTTGAGTATCTTTCAAAAATTAATTTTGTAAATTTTTGAACCATCTGCTAAGTCTGTTAATTGGGATTTCAAGATAGTTGGGATCAGATAAAGCAACTAAAGATTGTCCTACTAAGAAATGTGCAGGAGTGAGGTTTGAAACCTCATTAGGATCTTTAGATAAAGGACAAAGAGCTTTTGAATTAAGAACTGCCTCAGTTTGGGTGATTAATGTCAAAAACTTCTCATGACTCATGATATTTTCTGTAACTGACTTTATTTCAGTGATTTTATTCTTTCCTCCATACGTTCCTGCAAAATAAGGAGCAGAAGGTGGATTAAAATGTCACTTTAATCCCTCTCTAGTGTATACTCCTTAATTTTTTCTTTATTGTCCTTGAACGACTTCCAATAATTTTCCGCAATTCATTGTTAGCTCCAACAAAATTCATACCATTATCACTAAAACTTTCAGAAGGCTTACCTCTGCATGCAATGAATCTTTTTAATGTACCAAGGAAGGCTTCACTCATTAATCCATGAACAATTTCAAAATAAACACCTTAGTAGTGAAACATATATAAAAATTGTTGAAAGAGTAATTTGAGCTAATAATTAATCTGCCATTATTTGCTGGGAACCTTTTGCATTTACTTTCACAGACAAGTTATACATTTATTCAGTAATTTTCTTATAACACTTCTGGTGATTATCCAGAATCTTATTTTAGTAAAAGAAAGAGTTCCTCCTGGATCTATATGAAAATACAAAACATGACAATGATTAATAACGAGATATGTAAAATTATGATTATTAAGTAGTAATATTGGGTGTTTCTGATAAAGTGCTAGGAAAGAATTTTTTAAGCATTCACCAGTTCATAATATTCCTTCAGACTCCAGAAATGGGCACAAAATTTACGAAGTCACTAGTATATGGCAAGGGTTTTCCTCTTTTTAAGCATTAAATTTCTTCTTGAAATACTGTTGTTTGGATGTTTTTTACATTGCACATCAAGGCAAGAGAAAGTGCATTGCTTGATAAATAGCCAACGTTACGTGTTTTGCACTTTCAATAAAGGATAAACACCAGTAAATCACTCTTTGAGGAATGGTGAACAGTTATTAGTAATGTCAAGACTATCTAATCCTTACGCATTAAATTTGTTGGACATGTCCTTCAGTTCTTGTAAATAAAATTCCGTATTCTCTACAGGTGCTAGGTTATACCAAAGGCTATTTTGTGCATATGAAGTCTTAAAAGAATTGAAAATGAGTCCTTTTGAAAAATAGGACTCTTACAAAAACAATTATGAAACAAAACTGCATTGGACAAAGGTGCTGATGCATCAGAGACAATATGTAGCTTTGTTGTGCAGTCTTCCTTGATAGTCCATGATGTGGCATTATATAGTAATTTAAATTACCTGTAAATAAATTTTCCTGTATATGTCCTAAACCTTTATTCATTCATAAAATCAGTGTAAAGTGTTTTGAGTTCTGAATTTTTATCCAAGCTTTTCCATAGATTTTCTAATTATGTTTTAGCTAATGTTTTAGATTCACCTTATGTAAATTTCCTCTTAATGGTAAATTCACAGTATATTTTCCTGTGATTCTGTTCCTACAATATGTTTCACAAAAGATTTTTTTTCACATTCAGTTTCCTCATCTTGTAAACTGAGTATATCCTCATTGTTTTCTAAACATCAAAACTGTTTAATACTTGTTTCCAAGTCATCAAACTGGGAAATAAAATCATGATATTTACTTCTTGTGCAGCCTTCACAGCTCTGATGCCATTAAAAATATTGAAATCAAATTTAAATGTAAAATTTGTAGTTCTGTAACAGATAATGCGGCAAATAAGGGGGGGGGAATCGAAAACAACTTTGGTCTTATATCTTATGGGTTCTTCAACATATATACTAAATTTATTGACCAAAGATTTAAGTATATCAATTGTTACTGTGTGTGTTATTCAAGTCAGAAAATGTTTTTGAATCACCAGCTTGTCTGAGCCAGATTAATTGAGCTGCTTTAATGTATGGCATTTGAAGTATATAGGCACTTAGTATGTGAGTCTCCCGAGGCCTATGTAAAGAACTGGCCAACTTTCGTGTAGGCTATGGCAGAGAATCTAGATGCAGTATACAAGAATATTCAGTCAAAAGTTCAGTAATAATGTAGCATGCAATCTACCTTTTTTATTCAGTTATTTATATATTTCAAGTGGCGTCACTAAGATTGTGTTTTTGGTCAGTTGCCATTTCTTTTCCCCACCATTTTATTGCATATTCAAATATGAAGGCTGCTGAATTTTTTACTTTATAAAGCTATTGAAATTTAAGTCTAATTGAATTAAAAATATAATATATTATTAAATTAGTTAATGAAATCATTTTCATTTATGCATTGTTAGTTATTTACATTTATTTTTATATTTAAAAATAACATTTAGTGTCATTGTCTAAGAAATAACTAATGAAAAGTGGTAGATCACATATTACATCAATACCAGAAGTTCTTAATATGGCAGTCGAATAAAATGATGGTCTCTTATTTCCTGTGATGTGAGTTTAGTTCTGAATAAAATCCAGTAAGATTATTGTAGCATTGTTAAAATGACTAAAATTGGGAAAAGTTTTGAATATAGCTTGAGAAATCTTGGACTTAGCAGACATAACATTATTTAAAATATGATATGAACAAGTAGCATTATTAGCATATTTTTTTAGTAAACATTTTATCACCAGAATAAAAGTTGAAGTCTTACTGGTAACTGAAAAGGAAAAGGCTTTGAAATTAGTAAATGAAAAATCTGCTTTATTCAGCATTGCATTTAAATTCATAATTTGTGCTCCACCTTTCTGTTGAACTCTTCAAAAATGAGGTAGTCGAGTGAGTGACTACACTTGAGCGATGGAAATAAGCTCTTGTGAGGGGGGAAGAGAACTGGTTGTCATTGAAATGTTCAGCACAGCTAGAGCTTCATAATAGGACTTAAAAGAATGTTTTTTGCTTTTGGATTACACAACAAATTGAGAAATCAATTAGGTGTTTTCCATTGAAAAGTAAAACTCTTTTTGTTTGTTTGTTAAAACATTAAATGTAAATGACAGTGCAAATATAGTGTGAAAAACTATTTTGAAAAGGCTATGTAGATTATTCAAATAAGTTCCATTCCAAAGATTATATTGACTATTTATTTGTATAAAATATATATGATAGATATATAAACTGGTGTGTTTTGCATACAGATATTTATCTGTTAGTGTGTATGTGTGTTAAGTTTATATTTAAGCAATTAAAGTGGCTTTGTGTGTTATTAATTCCAAAAAGCTGCCAAGATATTCCTTTGTCTTTTATTGATATTATCTTTAATATTTATTTATTTATTATTTTTTTATCCTACACCAAACCTAGGCATGACTGCTATTTGTCTGTGATGGGCAGCCCAATACAGTTCAGAAACATTAAAAAAAGTACAATAATTTTTGACAGCATTAGCCGATGCCACATCATTAAGTCCAAAACAAGTGTCCAAATGGTCATCACACATGTTGTCAGTATCACATAATGGGCAAGATGGAGAGTGTACTAATCTAAATCTGTGTAGTTCCTTCATGAGATAATCATGTCCAGTTCTTAATCTAAAGTTAGCAACACTGACAGATCTGTGTAGGTCGCAAGGAATGATATTTTTCCTCGGGGAACCCCAAATCTTCCCTTTCACAGATTCCCCATTCTTCTCTCGAAGTTGAGCTCACATCTGGCTCCAGTGATTCTCTTAGCACTGTAATAGCAAACAGGAGGATTGGATTGGGGAAGGACAGATTCAGCCTTGGCCAGATTGTCAGCAAACTCATTACCAGTGATTCCACAATGACTTATGATCCACAGCAAACAACATTGTGACCATTATTTATTAGAGAATTTATCACAAGCTGATAATTTAGAACAAACCCGTTGTTTGAAAATATGACTGAAGAAATTCCTTTAACAATGGCCTGTGAATCAATATCTCAATGTTCTGATCTTCTCTTTTATTCATTTCAACCGAGGCTAATTGGGCAGCAGCCACTTATGCATCATAATTGGTAAAATTTGCACCAACAGCCTTGGAAAAATTAAAGTGCTGAGAATAAACCCTTGCACCTCTTTAATTTTTATATACAATTTATGTTATCTTTAATTATCATTTGTTGTATTAATTTGTGTAAAAATATAAATTGCATTTCTTAATATGACTTAATTAGATATTTAGTTACTTTAACTATCAATATGTGGTAAGCATTTAATAAATTAATGTAGAAAAAAATCAAGATTTTTTTTTATACTCTATTTCTCTAAAAAAATTAATTAAGAATCACCTAAGCTGTGCATACTATAGAGATCATGCATTTATGAAATCTTACTGTACTAAATACAGAACAACAATTGTAGTAATGAATAGAGTGTGATATCATCAGTGATTTTGCTAACAGTGAGTCAAGAAGAGTAACATATTAGAACACTGAAGTTAAAAGTTTAATTAGAAAAAATTAATTAATTTTTATCCCCTTCCCGGTATGTAGTCACATTTTCATTTGTGTACCAAGAAGGGCAGCAAATTTAACAACTCTGCCAGGCGGGAAATGCTGTTATTTTATCACTGGCTCTGTTCATTATAGGAATTTCAGGTCTGATAGTAGTTTTATGTTCTTCCTTCTCATTTTAAAGGCAGTATAAAAAGGCAAGATGATGTGCAACTCACGACTCCAAATCTTATGGTGAATTGTCATTCATCATTTAAGTTCAGGTGCCAAATGTGGTGAGGAAGATGAGATTGGAGTAAAGTATTGTAGGAAAATAAAGCATAATTTTTGGATTTTCTGTCTAGTATACTATCTATTAACACTACAGCAGTACTTAAGAGGAATGCTTTAATACCATATAATTCTGCCTTTCATAAAGATTACTGAGGGAAGGAGGAAATTTAAAATTTCCTTCTGAATCATGTAAAGGAATTATTATACAGAGTTACAAACTGTTAGTTTAGAGTGAATTATTATTTGTATGTTTAGATTTGGGTACCAGCTGTAGAGATGGAAATAGGAATGAAAGGTAGGAATCTTGAGAAATTCACTTTTCACCATTGTCTAGAGAATATGAAATTAAGTTATCAAGTTGATTTACGAACTATTACATTAGAGGTATACAGGAATTAAACCATTAACTTCTTCAATGAATTTTCAAAGATGGCACCCATTTTGAGCACTCATTGTTTTATCCTGAGCATTAAGTATTGGGTTTTAACAAAAGTTCCACACCACTGTAAATATTGTCTGTATGAACAGTTTGCATTGGTGTATTTAATCATATTTTATCAAACAGTTTTTGGCATTTAAAAGAAAGAGATTTCCCTTAGTACACTGTGTTGTGAAATTTGTAAAAAAAATATCATTATCATTAAGTACAGAGTGTCTGAAATGGAACTATCACAGTACCAGCTTAGAACCATCATTTACTTCCAGTTGTGTTGCAAAAATTGGCTACAGAACATCACCAAATCATGTCTATAGCTTTAGGTACTAATGTTCTATTATATGACACTGTGAAGATTTGGTATCCAAACTTCAAAAACGAGGACTATGACATTCAGGAAGCAATGCGCTTGGCTGGCTTACTGATGTTGATGAGGCCTGCCTGCGAGAACTTGTGAAAGAAGGTCAGTATGCAACCACTCGAGAGCTTGCTAAAGAATTAGACATCAGTGCCATGTCCATTAATCGTGCTATGCATCGCATAAACTTGACGTACAAGTTCAATCACTGGGTGCCGCATGACCTGACTCAAGCAGATAAGGACAAATGTGTTTGGGCCTGCACTAATCTGCTTGAATATCAACGCAAGAATGAAATTCTGGACCATATCATCACTTCTTATGAAAAGTGGATTTTCTTCAACAATACAGGCCGAAAAAGGGGTACGTCTGTACTTGTTGAGATGATCGGCAGCGTTGCAGAATGCAGCTTGACTGATAAAAAGATTGTGCTTTGTATCTGGTGGGATTGCTGTGGTATTATCCACAAAGAGTATCTCAAAAGAGGTAAAACCCTCAACAGTAAGGTGTATAGCAAGATGCTCGCCTGTATTGATGGTGCTATCGAGGGATAATGTCGAACTGAGTTCCAGCACAAAAAGGTAATGTTCCATCAAGCTGATGCAAGACCACACGTGTCTACATTCACCGGCTAGACTCTGTACAAACTTGAATGGAATCTTTTCCCACATGCACTATATAGCTCTGATATTGCTCCTTCGGACTTCTTTCTTTTTTCATACCTGCAGCTGCATCTTGCTGATGCTATCTTCCACTATGCACAGGACACTTGAAATGAGGTTGATCTGTTTTTGGACTCGCGGCCACCAAGTTTCAGGGCTGAAGGCTTTGCAAAACTACCAGAACATTGACAGAAAATCATAGATTTGGGTGAGGATTACTTACTACCTGTGCTAAGGTACTGTTTTCATGTTTTTTGGTGGAAAACTTTGGTTACAATCAGATAGCACAACTATTTTAGTAGATGTTGGCAAATTTTCAAAATATGTCAACATTGTCCATAATAGTTCTTCAAGCAACTTATGCAGTTTAGCAGCTTACTTTTTTTTTTGCTTTAGTATTAATTTTCTTAGTTTCTTTTTTGTATGCATTCTTTTTATTGTTGCATTGATTTTTAGGGGCAAATTATGATACAAAATTTCTTTACCATTTTTGTTCTACTTTGAATCTTTTCTTAATGTCAAGAAACTTCTACCAGTACAAAAGGAATAAAAATGCTTGTGATTAGGTTTACCGATTTTCAAGATAAATGTGTAATTAAAGCGTGAAATGTGCATGCAATAATAATATGTTGTATGTATGTAGTACATTTTTTTTTCAATTACCATTCTTTTTTATCATAAAAATTATTAAATCATACCTAGATGGTTGTGCTAAATATGTACCTTTTATTTACCCATGAACGAATGTGTGATACCCGAGATAGTAAATTATTGTTCTTAACCAACAATTACTTTGTTTATTGGATAAGTATGTAAATACAGAGGAATGTAACAAATGACATTGTTAGTTATTTCTCAGTTTCATATTTAAACTTTTTCACCCAGATCCAAAAAAAGTTACAATTACCATGCATAAGAAGTTATATTGATTTTGGGGTCTTCTACTTTGTTGTAACCTAATTCAAGTCACATATATGATTTAAGTAATCTCTAAACTCTCCCTCCACCACTACTACACTAATTTTAGGAGAGAGATTCCTAACTTAATTGAGTTTGGAATTGTTTCAGGTATTTTTGTGTATTGTGTAAATGTGAGCCACTTCTTAAAAAGTTATTCTTGAAGCATTTGTAAAGCAGACAATTCTGTACAAATTATCTAATAAGTAGGTGATAAGAGATTTCATATTTTGTTTATGGTATTATTCATATACACTGTAATATAGCTTTCTTAGTATTATAATACTTTCAATTTAACTTACTTTTAGAGAATATTTATGACTATATGTAAAACAATATCAACAGCTGTCTGTGAAATAATACAGGAACAAAGCAGCTCGGAAGATAAGTTTCTATTCATAAGAAAGAGGAATATATTATATAATTTGTGTAAAAAATGCAAATTTTATCGTATCGGATTTTCAGTGTATTGTTGACTTAAGATTTGGCTTGGTATCTCTCTTCATTTGGTTGTTTGTGATGAGTGATGCCAAGATGACATCTTTTCTTATTTGACTGTTTGTGACAGGAGATGCTAAATTTCATCTTTTAACAATTTATGCATTTAGTTGGAAGGAAAAAAAATGATATTCTGTAATAAGGTGTGATAATAATGTTTATAATATACATACTTATTTGATAAGCACCTTATAGAGTCCACATTTATGAATATCTAGTAATATGTGACTACATATTTTCTGTTGTTTTCAAGCATACCATACCAAAAACATTGGTAAGAAATTATTAAATATATTGATTGATTTTTGTAAAGTATTGTACTTTTGAAAATGTTTTTTTTTTTTTTTTTTTTTTTTATATATGACATCAAAAGCTTTGTGGAAATTAAGACCATGCGCTTTTTATGATAATCATCAGCAGTGTGTTTATACTGCAACTTTACTTATTACAATAAATTCTCTAATGTTACGTATGTTTTATTTTGTAATGCTACATCTGTAAATGGTAGTTCATGCTAAGCAATTTTTATATGTATTGTTCAACAAATGTAGATCGCATATTACGTTTGTTGATGTTGTGTGTGGTCTTAGTTATTTATTTCTCAGATGGTGCCATTAAAATGCTGTTTTTAAATATGAAAATGATTGCAAACAATTGAGAATAAATAAATAAAAGTCATTCTATTAATTAATTTAATAACATGTTAAATTTAAATTTCTCCCAATATTGCAAAACGAAGGCAAGAGTGGCCCTTAAAAGGGACATTTTTCTGAGTCTTTAGCAATATGCACTATGAATGTCACACCCATGGTAAAAGAAAATAATCATCTGTTTTATTAATGCATCTCCATCATGCTTCTGCAAGAAAACATGGAAATATTTGTGGTGTGGTACTCCACATGTTGTGTTGAATCTTTAGCTTCAAAATACCCAACACAATTCAGTTATTTGAGTTATTAGTTACCATCTGTATCTTTTGATAGTTAACAGTTTGATATAATTGCATTTCAGTGGTAGATCACGTATTACATTAACACATGATTTGTTCTGTATTATCATTAGATATTGGAGCAGGTAGAAGCCATGTTATCTGATTTAATTTGAAGTTAAAAAAAATATAGCTGTTGTGAACTCGATATGTAGTATAATAAAATAAGATATATAGTTATATAGAAATTAAATTTAAGTGGCACTCATCTTTATGTTTGAGACCTTGATGATAAAGTATGAAATAAAAATATTTAAAAAAACTTGATTTAATGAATATTATTTAATATTTTATAATATTTATCAACATTATGTGTTATTTTTTAAATTTTAAATGACTTTTTCTTAAAGTGCCTGAAGAAAATGTTGCATCACCAAAACATGGCGCTCAAGTTTTACATGGTGAGTTGCGATCTGCTCTCCTTGATGGTGATGTACATACATATGACATGGAAAGAGGTTTTACAAGGCATCCTATTGATGATAATAATGGCCAAGGCATTCTTGTTATGCTAGGGAGGCAATGTATAATTAACCATATGCGTATGCTTCTATGGGACAGAGATATGAGGTATTGTATGCAGTTTCTATAAAATATTATTCAGGTACTTATAACAAAATATATATTTAAAATGTTTGAGCTATCATAAAAATAATGCAGGCAGATCATTAGATATTCTATTGTGTGAATTAATTTTTGAAATGTGTTAAAAATATTAACATTCTAAAAGTATATTGACAAAATTTGCTATGACTATGCATGTGAAAAGAGTATTAAATGCTTGCTTAAACTTCTTATCCAAATTTTCAGGTCCTATTCATATTACATTGAAGTTTCGGTTGATCAGAAAGATTGGGTGAAAGTTATCGATCACACTCGTTACTTGTGTCGATCATGGCAACAATTGTATTTCAAGCCTCGTGTAGTTAGGTATTTGTAATTTTTGTATGTTTTGCTTATCGTTTGTTGTAGTACCATTTAATGAAAAAAAGAGAGCATTTATATTGTGTAGAAAATGAAAATTGTTTTTAAAAATAACTGTTGCTTGAGAAATTTCCTGTCATAAATTAATGAAAATAAAATTTTTAAGAGCTGTAGCTTACTTGTAACTGAAATTTAATGCTAGTGATTTCTTATAAATAATAAAAATTGTAATGCATGAGGGAAAAAATGTTTTACTTCCTAGTTCTAAACTTATTCACAATTAAGAAATGACACGTAAAACTGTAATATAATTACTGTGATTAGTTGGAGTTCTGATTTTATGAAAAATCGTTGTCTTTTAACTCGGAACTTTTATTTAATAAATTCTTCTTTAATTTATTTTGCAAGATTTCCTGCAGTAGCCCTTGCAAAATAGGACATAAGGTTTACTTCAATGTCATATATTATGGCTACTCTAAATTATGTTACTGTTTTTTCATCATACAACTTCTCTAGAACTTCAGATTCTAATAATTCATTCAGCAAAACTTGCTTATAAATGTATTATTTTGTATATGCAAATAATTTTCATATGAGGATGTATAGGTATATATGTAAATAAACTATTTTCTAGCTTGTTATTTTGGAAAAGGCCTTTCAAAGTAATTTTTCTCCTCCTAGGTTACCTTGTTAACTTTCTAAAGCCGGCGGTACAACTGTTGTACCGCAAAATTTACTTGCTTTCAAGACGGCTATGGTACAGGTGTCGTACCAAGCTTTCTGTTCCCCATTTAGAGTAACTGCCTTTCTTTAGAATCTCTGGGAGGTCCAGTTCCCTCGTCGGAGCAGCTGCTGGCTATGCATTGTTTAACGTTTATTATCTGGTTGGCGACATTTTGGCAAAGACCGTACGTTTCGTCTCCCGCCAATGTACTTGAAAATAAAACAGATGATATCTCTCTTTCAAACATTAGAGCTTTTTCTCGTGATTTCTGTGTAACTCGCGCTCTTATTCAGTTTTTATAATGGCTCCTCGTTTCAAAGGTCTCAATCAGGACGAAATTAATAACTTGCTAAGAGATTTAGAAGAGGAAACTTTTGCTGATACAGATTCGGAATGTTCAGATACAGAAGAAGTATGTTTTAATCAATCTTTTAATGAAGATAGAGTTGCCGATGATTTCAAAAGCAACGCTAGTAATTTATTTGAATGGAGACAGCCAACTGAGCATGACAAAGCTAACTTATTGACCTTTACTGGTAAACCTGGTATAAAGAGTGAATTTTCGGAAACTCATCTTGCTGTTGATTTTTTTAAATTATACTTTTCAGATGAATTGTTTAAAATGTTAACCAGAGAAACTAATCGTTATGCTTCTCAAATCTTAGAGTTGCGGCCAGATATAAGCGGAAAACGAAAGCACGAAAGCGACTGGACGCCAGTTACATCTGATGAGCTTCAGAAATTTCTTGGATTAGTCTTACTCATGGGACATGTTGAAAAGGACAGCATTCGAGATTATTGGTCCACGGATGATTTAACCGACACACCAATTTTTCGTAAGATAATGTCAAGAGACAGATTTTTAATGATTTTAAAATTTTTGCATTTTGAAAACAATAAAGAAAAACCGGATAAAATTATGAATTATGACAGACTGTGGAAAATTCGAAACGTTTTTGATCATTTAAAAACAGCTTATAAACAAGTTTATAGTCCCGCAGAAGAACAACTTATACAAGTTTATAGTCACGCAGAAGAACTCGCGATAGACGAAATCATTGTCAAATTTAAAGGGCGAGTAATATTTCGACAGTATATCCCAAAGAAACGTAAGCAGTGGGGTATAAAATTATACAAGATCGCTGATAAAGAAGGTTACACCTACGATATGGAAGTTTACCTTGGGAAAGGATCCCAATTTCTCAGCGTCTTATAATGTAGTTAAAGAAATGAGTGACACTATCAGAGACAAAGGCCATAAATTATTTATGGACAATTTCTTTTCCTCGCCAGAACTTTTTGTTTATTTATTAAATGAAAATAAAATAAATTCATGTGCAACTATTCGTCTGAATAGGAAGCATTTCCCAAAAGATGTAAGCAGAGGAAAATTGAATAGAGGAGAAACCACTGTGCGTTTCACAAATGGGATGACAGCTCTATGCTGGAAAGATAAGCATGACGTTTTCATGCTGTCAAATATGCACAATCCAATGGTTATAGCTGATGATCAGACAAAACCCGATATCATAACATGTTACAACAAAAATACGGGCTATATGGATTTAAGCGATCGCATGGCCAATAGTTATACTTTTGGCAGAAGAACTTTGAAGTGGACGAAGAAACTATTTTTTCATCTACTTGACTTAACAGTGCTAAACGCGTACATTCTAAGTAAAATAAGCAATATCGAAAAGAATCACAAAGTTTTTCGAATGAATTTGATTAGAGAACTGATTCTGATCTTCAAGCTCATATGCTGTCTCCTTCAAGTCGAAAAAAACAATGCAAGTATCTATGTTCCCATTTTCCTTTTGATACAAAGAAAAGACGAAGATGTGCTGTTTGTTCTGCAAAAGGTTTACAGCGGAGATCAACTGTCATATGTAAAGCATGTGATGTAGCACTCTGCATAAACTGTTTTGAAGCTTATCACACGTCATTTCAGAAAAGCAGTTAAAAAAATAGCAATAGTTAATTAAATGATGGCAACCTTCTTATAATAGCAAAAACAAAACAAAAAATTACTAATATTACATCAAAAACAAAATCAGAATTTAATAGGACATGTCTCTATTAAAGGCCTTTTTATAAGGGCCAAAAATTAAACAAAAGGAAACTACACTCAGATGATCACGACGAACATAACTTTGACTATACAGGGTGTTTATAAAGTCCCGGACCCATTATGATGTTTAATAACTCCTAAAATAATAAACAGAGATTAAAATAATAACATAAATGGTTCGATAGACTCATAAAGTTTCATGACCCTTGTCAATGAACTTCCACGTGTGCCCCCCTTTGTCGCACGGAAAATATCAAGTCGATATTCAATTGACTTAACATTGGAAATGAAGTCGGACCTCCAAGGCTCAAAAATTTAGATACAAGAAAATCGCTTTGTAGGCATCTTTAGGCCCCTAAATGCGAGGTTCTGTGTATGCGGTTTGAAATTCCATCGAGCCGTTCCCGAGATATTGGAATCCCATTATTCGTCATTAGTGTAGACTCGAATACACACACATTGAATGTAGGGTCGGACTCCCCAGGTTGAAAAAATTGATATAGATGGAAATCGCTTTGTAGGCCAATTCCATAACATTGCGATAGTTGCCAAAAACGAAAGAGAGAAAAATGTAATTAATAAGCAGACGTTATTTAGAAAAGTACAGACATTTAGACTGGAAAATGAAATTATCTGAAATTAACCACACGCGCAGACGATAGTTACAAAAGTAAAGATATTCAAACCTGAAAAGGAAAATATATAAGTTATTCCATCAATAAATGCCATAAGTTTGTTTATATCTTCGTTATTTTATGAGTTATTAAACATCAAATTGGGTCCGGGACTTTATAAACACCCTGTATATTGAATCACTGAATTTTTCATGTGTAAACAGCTCGGTTTAGATACCGGTGAATGAGCTATCTGAATAGTCCTTTTCGTAGTTTTCCCCGTTAAAAACATGAATGTGAGCAAGTTCTTCTGTCAGAGTTCTTCACGAAACATCATTCTTCAGCAAATAGTACTATTATACTTAATTAAATAATCCGTCTGACGTTTAAGCTTCTTCCCTTAAGTCAGTAAATATGGGATTTAGTTACATCGCTGCACTCAGTTGTTATATAGATAAGACTATTGACGATTTCGTTTGGTAACAGATAGTTCAATATAGGTTCAATACAAGCGAATAAACAGGCTCCATAGGCTTTGCCCCCCCCCATGTGTAACATGATTTTAAAACGCTTTCTCTCCAAATGTCCTAGTCTAAGGCTTAGGTCACATTAATTAATCCAGAAAAGCAACTCGGCTATATCTCTATGGGTAGAGATGTGATCATGGGAGACTTTCTAAGGGAAACTGTCTCGTATTCAAATTATACATTAAGAAAGCCCATGTGGAACTTCTAATGATTTGACCGCTCCTTCACCTAGTGGATTCCTCCACGAAGGCATCCCTATTTTCAGGCAACTTATAAAGTATTTTCTCCCTCCTTTCGGCATGCTTTCATGGTGTAACGGTAAGCAGACTTGGCGCGTATTTCGAGTGATCCAGATTCTAGTGCCGGAGAAAGCACTGCTCATTTTTTCTTGTCTTCTGCTTCAAAAAATAACCTAGTGACTCTACAGTGGCGCACGAACTAAAGGGTGGTGAATGATGATTCTTCAGCACCACGATTTGGCGATTGGGTTCCCTAATCCCCTGTCGCCCTTTAAAAGGGGGAGTATATCAGGTATTTTCTCCCTCCTTCCAGCATGGCTTCGCGGTGTAATGGTCAGCATACTCGGCGCGCATTTCGAGAGGTTCGGGTTCGAGTCCCGAGAAAGGCATTCTTCATTTTTCCAGCATCAAAATAACCTAATGACTCTAAAAATTAATCTTAGCTTGCTTTGTCAAAATCGAGTAAGCAATAAGCATTTCTTTGTTATAATAAACCCCATAAATAAATAAAAGTGTTTTTCACATTCACTGCCAGATGCATATATTTTTATGTTATGTTTCAAATTTCAGAGATCTTGCGCTCTGTTCGAGATTTAATGTTTCTAAAGCTCCTTTTACAAAGTAGGCAAAACTACAATACTTTTTAGGGCCACTTGAGGCTTAAATCTAATAAGATGTTACTTTGGTCTTTCTTGCTGCCGAGATAGATCATAAAACTGTTCAGCAGTGTTAACTGCGTTCAAACTTCAACTATTATGCATGGAATTTTCTCCCATTTATCCTTTTGTGATTTTCATTCATTGTTAAGTAAATAAAATGGAAAAATCCATATGTAACAAGCCTGTTCTCCGAGATTTGATTGACCTGATTTGATTCGTTCACTGGATTACACAAAAGCACTCGACAGCTATCTGTATAAGAGGAGGGATGCCTTCGTCGAGGACTTGCTGAGTAAAGCTGGCTTATAGCGACGTTACGACAAAAACCATGAAAAGGCCCATGAAGAAAACCTGTTCGCTGTGATTCGAACCCGAGAAAACTACCAGTGTTCAGCCAATTTAGCGCTTGCCGCTGGTAGGCTCGTAAAAAATAGATTATGAAAAATTATTGAAATAACTGATTTAATTTCCTAACCTATGTTTATCACTTGGCAGTACGTAGATTAGACATTTTAGGTGATTGTTTCTGAATAAACTATACTGTAGTTTTCTCCAATGTTTCATATTACGGTTTTATATGGTATTTTCAATGTTTCATTTTACAGTTTTACATGGAATTACAACACTTTGGAGTTAATTCTCATGCATTTATTTTGCTCCGTTCATCATTCTGATTCTTCGCACATTAACAAAAAGATACACAAGAGGATACTTTATAAAAAATTTGTTGGAAACAATTTTCTTAATTTTGCTTTGAAAATATTCCTGGGTAATTGTTTTGATCACTGAAAGAAATTTAAAAAACATATTTCCTACACTGTAAATGTCAACACCCTTTTGAAAGTATGAAAAATTAATCTTTTTTCAACAAATTAGAAAATTTGTTATGTAGAACATATGTATATCCATTTCATTTAAAATCAAGGAAAAATCAAACTTTGGATATAACGATGGTTTTGAACGAAATCAGCCTATGAAAGAAAATTGACATAGAATTCTTTATAAACATTTAAAACTGTTCTGAAAAGTACTTTTGATAAATTTATATTTTCTAAAATTTTAAATCATATCTTAAAATTCTCTTCAACAAATATTAAAAGACGCCTAAAAGTGCTTTCTCTCTTTCAACGAATACCACAAAAATGCAAAGATTTAAGAAATTATCTCATCAGACTTCACTTCACACTGCAGATATAAATGGATTGCATATACGAGTATTCGGAGAATTTTTTTCCTACTAATGTAAACAAAATCCAATTTTATAAAGAAATTCTGTCTACAGATATACCTACCTCCTCTGCCCGATAGTCCAAAGTAATATTTGTTAAAGTTAAATAATCAAACACAGCTAATATATTTCTGATTTTCTTTTTTATATTACAATAACGGAATTAATAAAAAAAACCACCAGTTTTAAAGTTTTATTATTGCTATAAGTTCATCTCAAAATATAATAGTAATGAATTATATTCTAATCATCTAATAGTAATTAATTTATTAATGAATTCATTATTATTATTTCATTACATTATTCATTACTGTTATTTTATTAATGAAAATAAATTATCAAATATTCCATTCCGACCTGCAGGCGTATAAAGCTAGTTCAAATTTGTTATATTTTGTCATATTCTGTGTTCTCTTTTCTTAATTTCTAGTAAAAACAAAGGCAAAAATTTCACAAATTATTGCCGAGATTGATCAGAAATAGTAAAACATTTTATACATTTTGCTCTTAATAAATAAATGTAGTTTAGTTTAAATTAAATCAAAATAAATCTCGAAAAAGTCGCAAATATAGTAACCTATTCTAGACTATTGTCCAGCGTGCGACAAACATGTAAATTTTACTGCATGTATGGAGGGGACAAATGGCCACCCTAACGACTTTTCTCATTAGGGAACAGTAAAGGAGGAGGAAAAACTGTTTTGGATCGCGCCGTCCTAAAGGTTATATTATGAGAATTTTAGCCCGGTTTTAGAAGGTTAATTTGGTAACAGCCAGCTACAGAAGTTTCTCTGATTTCTTTTTCCTGCTTTGTTTCTGTTTAGCATGTTTTGTTTTGTGCAAAACACATAAATGAAGGTTGACTTGAGCTTCAGTCTCAAATGAGAGGGAGAAAAAATGTGTATGCGGGAATGACAACACTTATTACAATCACAAATGGATGAAGATCGGAAAGACTTTGAAGTGTCTATTTTAAAATAAGAGACTATAGTATACAAAATTAAAGGCTAAAGTCCTTAACACATAAGTGCAAAATAGCTCTTAACACATAAATACCATTAAAAAAGTCTATCAAAGTAACATTTTATACTAATATTAACGTACTGAAAGTAAAAACTAGCACCTATATCCCTGTCATTGAGCAGAATAAACATTTAAGGAGAGTAGGTAGAAGTAGAAACACATACTAGAATTAGCATATTTATTCTGGATTTAAGTAAGTAATGAATCATTTATGCCTTTACGTATTGTGAAATATATTTCAAAGACAATAAAATAAAAATTTTACTGTAACTGACAATTTTTAGGAGACTTATCTAGAATGGTGCTTGTTAAAATAAACCCCAGTGTTTGCCTTATTTATAACAAAAATTCTGTAGCCATTGTATTGTTGCTAACAGGTGCTACTCAAACAGTATAGTGGTTAGTGATGCTGGCTACCGTACCAATGGGCCTGGGGTTGAATCCTGGAGAAGGCCTGGATGTTTGTAAATGTGTAGTATCTTTGCAGCAGGGGCCACTCCATGGTGAGACAAAAGACTTTTTGAGTGATTGCTGGTAGAGGAAAAGGGGTAGGAGACATTTGGATCACAATTTTCAAGTTATGATCCTAATGTCGTAAAATTGTGGTGGAACTCCACAGTTAATGCAGTGGGACTGTAATTTAAAATTACAGTTCCTGTGGTGAAGTTCTGGTGTGTTACCCATTTTTACCTATACCTGTTGGCAACGTGTGTCAAAGTAATTTATTCCACATTTGTAAAGTCATTGTTTCTGAAAGTCAGGAATGATAACTACTGAATAAATTGATATCCTTGGCAAAGTATTTCTTGAACAAAAAGAGGCTCAATTGATGAAAAAAATGTAATCTGTTGGGAAAATGCCAGCAGAGTATGGAAATGCAACACAATTTTTGTGTCCAAATTGTTGATTTATTGTATGTGGTCAAGTGTTCTGAAGCAAGAGGATTCCATGTCTCTTCACATATGTTCGTTGCATGATTTAAAATATATCATGTATTTGCCACATAGGTATACTGTACCGAGCTGCATGTGCCCATTCATTTTGTGGAAGAAATAAAAGTGAATAAAACTAGCAGATGATCAGCATGCAGTAAATAATATCTTCTTTGGAGCTCTTCCTGGAGAATCTTTCACTCTCATTATTGTGACATATGTTACAGCTGTCATAAAATATTCACTTGTCATCTACAATTTTTAGAGGAATCATTCTCCTGTACTTCTTAAGAGAGAAGAGCACACTTACAATTGCTGTGCTTTGCTTTCAGTGAGTTTATGAAGCACTTTTTCCTGTTATTGCCAAGTGCTATGAAAAGTTGAAAAGTGTATCTTGTACTTTCAGTATGATCTCTCATACAGTTTATTATGAATCTTATATCCTTTAAATCATTCAAATCAAATGGAAGATAGGTCAAGGAGTACACAATGGTCATGGAGTTTATTTTATAGCCTCAAATGTCCTGAGTAAAATCTTAATCAGTGGTGAGTGTATCTATCATTAGTTGTTCCTCCACCAAACTGATGTTTATGGCAGCCATTGCAGAATTTCCCAATTTGAATTTGCAAATTATAGCAACCTTAATTGACTGGGTTCAATGATTGATTTGTTGTTAGTAGTATTCAATGTTTAAACTTCTGAGTGGGGTGAGTTTTGGGATCTGTCATGAAGACCTGTATTTAAGCAGCTAGCTAAATTTGTATAATTACTTATTTTAGTCTCTATTTTCATGAACTCACATTTATCAAGATGACATTTATATTATTAAAGAAAGTAAGAAATCAAAAGGATCATTTATGTATGATGTTGTCATGTGACAAAACATTTGCACGGACCTTAGCCCTTGTTTTCTTTTACAATCGAAACTTGATGTTCAGTCGCCATTTCATTCCGAATAGCCCAGTTGCTAAAGGTATGAAAGTAAGATCTTCCATCTGCAAATAAAACTTTTGGAAAAGATTGTAAGCCCAGAATTTCTTCTAATGGATAAATTTTTACAACTTCATTTAACTTTTTTGATGGATAAATACTTTGAGAATAAAGATATCACAGCATTCTTGCCAGATTTCAAATTTATTGAACATATTGTTCTGAGATGTGTAGAATATCAAACTGCAGCTAGGCAGTACTACCATAAAGCTGCTAGAACTTAAATCTACCCTTCTAGATGCTTCTTCAAATATTAATCTACAGTATTATTTATTGCACTGTTGTATGTGTGGCAATTCTTGATGATTTCATGCCATTATAATGGATTTTTATTTTAGGATATTATTTTAAGATGATGAATGTACCATATTTTTTTTTCAGTTGCATATATATATATATTTCATTAACAAATAAGTAGCATAATATACTTAAAATTGGTTTTAAACTGTAGAACTCCCATTTTCACAAAATCATATGTTGAACTTTCCAAATTATCCTTTAATTTTGTACACAATGTATTTTAAATCAGTGATGAAAAAGAACAGCATGTACTTTATGTAGTAGTGCATGTACTTTATGTAGGCTATTTGTGAACAGGACAAATATAATGTTCCTTCTTGTAGAAAAAAAGCAGACTTGAATTTTAGTTGTGAATTAGCTAATTGAAAATCTGAAAGTAAATATTATATGTGAATAAATTTATGTTTTAACTGCATGTTTGCATGAGTAGTAACTATTGTATGAAAGAAGTTTAAAAAAAAAAATATGATTTCATTCCTTGAAAATTTGATTTTTTTGATAGAAAGTTTATATCTTAGTACCTCATATTTATCTGAGATATGGGGTACAATCCAGATTTTAGCGTAGAATACTGAGAACGAAGGCAATGAAAATAATTTTTAACAATGTCTGCCTCCCCCATACCACAACAACAACAGCAAAAATCCTTGTCAAAAATGTGAATTCATTAAATTGCCTTTCCTTCCCCAAACTTATTGATTTATCGATAGTTTTCAATGTTTCATGCTCATAGAATGAAGCAAATATTACTGTTGCATCACCTACATATGAGGATGTCATATGATATTATTGAAGAAACGAAAAAAATTCAACATTACTGGTTTCTCAAAAACAGGTAGCATATTAGTTTTCAATAACAACTGTCTTCTTTAATTGTTATACTTTAAAATCTTTTTCAATTATAAGAGTATTTTCGAATTAACTAACAAATTTTAATGCATATTTCTTTAATGTTTTAAATATCATATTGCTTAAAAAGTATAATTACTCAGTTTAGGTATAATTTTATATAAATTAATGTTTCTTCTTTTGTAGGTACATTAGAATTGTTGGCACTCATAATACAGTAAATAGGGTTTTCCATCTTGTATCATTTGAATGTATGTACACAAACAGGCCATTTAGGTTGGAGAAAGATTTACTTTGTAAGTTTGAAACATATTTTTCATTTTTCTAGAGCTCAAATATTTTAATCATCCACGCTGAAAAACATTTGTATATATCCATGAGCTTCTGTCTTCACTTGATGTATATTGCTTTATTCATTAAAATATTTTGCTTTCTAATTTTCTCTGATGTTTTATTTAAATTTAAGTGGACTAAAATAGTGAAGTATATATCATAATATTCCAGTGTGTAAGTTATTAAAATAAATAAAATTGTTTATATAGTTTAAGGAAATATTTTAAATTTTATATAGTTATATAATATTTATAAATCTGTAGCATATATTTTTTTTATTAATTACAGTTGTAAATTTCAAAAATCCAAAAAGATATTATTGCATTTGTCTTCTTTGCTGAAAACAAAAGCTGTGTTACAAATTTTTTCTAATAAAATCTAAAAAGTATTTTTATGAATATATTTCTCTAATATAAAAATTTAAACTGCATATATAGATTTGAAGGTTTTGGGTATTGAAACTGAAGTACTAGTAGATAAATAGAGCACTTTACATTTCAAACCAGCATGTGCATTAAATTGAGAATCTTAAATGATTGTGAATTTTTCAACAACAACAGAGTGTAAAGTTGGAATAAAGTATTGACTTACCATTGATAATTATAGGATGTAAATTGAAGATATGTCAGATTTTAAGCAAAGATAAATTGTTAGTGCTTGTCAGGCTGATATGTTGTTGCTAAGGCAGCAAATATTTTTGGTGTGTCGAAAGCTGCAGCATTAAAGGTCATGTCTGTTTAGCAGTATAGAAAAGTAAGTATTTGTTTGAAAAGGACATTAGAATGTTGTGAAGAATTGTGTCTAAAAAGCATTTCAGAAACTAAAAACTGTTATTTAGATTATAACAGAACTTAACATTCTGCTGAAGTTTCCCTCCCCTTTTTTTATCATAACATTAATAATATTTAGGACAGCTGTAGCTACAAGCCTCTGATAACCTGTGTTTATGGTAAATACTTGTTTCAACTCTGTCAGAAGACTAAATCTTGGAGAGTATATGATGCAAAATTATTTTGTTTATCAATGAGTCCACTTTCATGTTCTTTCTGTCTTTTGGAAGAATATATACATAGAGAAGTTTTTCAGAAAGGTATGATACAAATTGTTTTCTCCCCAAAGGTGTACATGGAGGTGGTGCATAACAGTTTTATTATAGTTTCTTATAACCAATTGAATTATCATAGAATTTTCTGGGGATACTGATTTTTTTCTGATAATCACTTCATTGTCTATTGATATCAGTGTATTTGTAACTGCCAACTTTCCCAATTTTTTCTTCACATCTCCCAATTTCCTTGTAGGTGGCTGAATCTCCTAGTTTTTAATTTTTAACCTTTACTGAGGAGAGTTTTCCAGCAACAAATTAAATTTATTGAATTAATGAAAACAGTGCAAATTAACAAACTCAAGATTTTCAAAGCAAGCAATGGCAACGTTGTACAGAAAAAAACATTTTTATGCCCAGCGCGTGAGACTGTGTCTCGGAAATTCTAAAGATATGCTCATTTTAAAATTATTTTGCGATATTGCTCTCGAACTAAATTTTATGGTTTAAGTGCAAAGAACATGATATTTAATAAATAAAGGTAACACACAAAATGTTAAAAAAAAGTCTTTTTAGACGTAGTTTAAAATCTGAAACCCTTCAGAATTTTTTTTTATGTTTAATTTTTATCGTTATGTTTTATTTTGATCTGATTTTGATTTGTCTTAATCTACTGCAGACATTTGTTGAACTTTTTATGAATATTCATCCAATGTTTAATCAGTTAATTTTTATATTTGATTGTGTTTTACGTCAATATATGATATATTTCTAAGTTTATCTACACAGTAGTAGTATGTACATTGATTATTAATTCTTTTAATAAATAAAAGTTTTTTTTTTTCCCCGAGAATTTTTCAGTAAAAGTGTTAGAAAATTACAAAATGAATTAGCCAAAGAACATAAAATTTAGACTGTTTAAGTATGTTAATCTATTGTACAAAGAATCGTATTATAAACAATTCACTAACTTAATTCATGCATTATAAAGTGAGGTTATGTCAGTTTGAAGTACTTTTGAAATGGCAAAAACCATCTGGAAATTATTGGTTTTTGCACATGAATTTCGTAGTTTTCATATTTGATTAGCAGCTACAATGTATTCTAGAGGACCAAATCCACCCTGCTTTTCAATCATTTTGTATGCCAAGGGAAGTGACATGTGTCAGGAGGGTACTGCACAAATTGGTTGCATGATGGTTTAAAAGACATGAAAATGAATTTGAACATTTTTCATGTACTGCACAATCTTCTGATCTCAGCACCATTGAGTTTTTCTTAGGTACAACAAAAAGCAGAGTTCAAAAACATTTTCTTTCTTTACCATCTTGAAAAGGAATAGCCATTGTTTTGAAAGATTAATAGTTTAAAATACTGTTAATGATTAAACAACATTTTCATTCATTTCTTGCATTTCCAAGAGCCAAGACCAATTGTTGCAGTTTTGAAGAAAAAATAAATTCCGACACTATAATATAGTAGTATATTCCAGATGCAGATGTTTCAGTTTTATTGTCCATCACTTGAAATAATCCATTATAATCTTAAATTTAATAATTGTTGAATCTTTAAATCCTAAAATTAATGGAATACAGATATAAAAGTACTTTTCTCTTTCTTGTACATATTTTTAATTTGATTTCTGACAATAATATTTAACTAATTTACTATAATTCAAAAGACAAGGAGTAATCTTGAGATATCTATTGTTTAACCAATGCCAAGATAGTTATAGTTGGTAAAAAATTTGATAAAATTATCATTGTTGTTCTGTTATAAAATAATTTAACAGATGTGATATTAAAATTTTTGGAAGACAAAATAAGTAGATAGTTTTCCAGTTAATTATTTTATGCTTTAGATCCTCTTCATAATGTGGCTACAGTATCTGCAAGTGCATGGGTAACGGAAGGTGTCAGTCGCAGTAGGAATGCTTTAATAAATGGAGATACTGAGAATTATGACTGGGACTCTGGTTATACTTGTCATCAGCTCGGCAGTGGAGCTATAGTTGTTCAGCTTGCCCAGCCTTTCATTCTAGATTCTATGAGGTATGTATTAATGAAGCCACAAATTGTAATTGGCCAAAAATTTTTCATAATTCTCTTTTATTTAAAAATTTTGACTACAGCCAAGAAGAGTAGTTTTAAAAATCATAATAGTTACTTCAGTAGGTCATAAATTTTAAAAAATTAGGTCTATTTTTAAATTAAGATGCTGTTTAATCCAAAACAATTGTATGTAGCTCCTTTTAAAATATTGTGGTGGCTGAGAAATGAGTATAAACATCATACAATACAGAGAATCATACATCTGAAACTCTTCAAAACCTGTTCTTTACCTTATCCTTCTCTGTAATTTTTTTTTTAGTCATGCTTCTTAATGCAATAACATTTTGTGTTAAAAAGTATGTTTTTAAACCAAAATTTAAAACTGTAATATTGCTACATGTCTAAAATATTTCATAATTCATTCAGTTTGTATACGTAACTGTTATCTTAAAGATGGAACATAAATTAAAGTCTAGTTTCTTACCAAAAAGGGGGGGGCACAAATTTGTATCTTTCATTTTTGAAGTATATCGAGGGTGTAACATTGAGTGATAAATATTACCATTTTAATAAATCTTATGTGAGGTTATATCTCTGTGCATTCTGAAAGGTAAGACATTTAAAATGTGTAAATATGTTTTGATGATTTTCAACATCCAGTGTAATAATGACCAAAACAGGAAAGCTATATAATTTCATATCATCATTCTTTCTCTTTCTTTTTTTCCTGAAAGACCTATTCTGTTATAAAAGTTTGTATTAAGATATCTTAGGAATTTTTTCCTGATATACCGAGTGGCCATAATTAAACTGACAGTGCTCACAGTGTTCTGTAGCACGATCTGTTTGCAAGAATGATGTCACATTTTGTAAGAAGATTAAACAAGACGGGGGGATGAAGGATTCCGCGAAAAAACAAATTAGTTCCAAAAGTCACTGCTAGGGGAATATTTGGCGCTGTATAATAGAAAATAGAGTGTTAACAAATGCAAATTAATATGGAATAAAATTACCTTTTATTATGCACATTTTCTGATTTAGTTCAAGTGCAATATGGCAACACTTTTTTAAAAAAACGTAAAATCTACATAAACACCGATAAAGTCTCGTGATCTGCAATATCACGTACGCTGAGCAGAAGAAGAAGTTCTTTATTCAAATTTCACGTTACATCCATTGACACAGTGCCAGCTGCTTAGGTTTTAAAAGGCAGTGTGTTACGTTTTGAATCAATCGGATTGAAAGTTTATGTGCAATGTTTCCTTCTTTAGTCGAGCGTGTGTTACTGGTCAAATTCTTTTACCTCAACCAGTGCAACGCGTCAGCCGCTCTTCGTGCTTTTAGAACGCACAAAAAAATGTGTAAAGGTAACGGTCCTGTGTCAGTTAATGGGCTAAAAGCAGTGGTTGCGATGTTTGAGAAAACAGGTTCTCTGAAGGTTCAGTCAGGCAGAGGACGAAAACCTGTACCATAGGATACATTCGAAACAGTTGCCACGGCGATTGTCGACGGAGGACCAGACAATATTGTTGCCACCTCTAGTGCTTGTGGAGTAGCTCGGAATATGGATATGCCTTACAGTACGGTATGGAAAATCTTAGAAAAGATTATCAACTTCTATCCGTACAAGATCAGCCGTGTACAGGAGTTACTGTACCCCGACCATGATAAGCGAGTGACTTTGCTCTCACCTTTCTTGCCAGAATGGAGGTGGATGCTGCTTCGCCGTGGAAAATCTTATGGGGAGACGAGGCCCACTTTTACCTGAATGGAACTGTGAATACCCAGAACTGCCGAATTTGGGATGACAAATCACACATAAATTCCCTTACATTCACCAAAGGTAACTGTTTGGTGTGGGTTCACAGCGGAATTTATCGTAGGCCCATTCCTCTATGAGAACATTACCCCGACGGGACCGGAAACCTGTTCTGTTACCGGAGAGAAATATTGCCACATGTTGAACAGCTTTGTCATTCCGGCACTTCAGCAAAGACAATGCCGGGGGAAATGATTTTCATGTAAGATGGAGCCCCTCCACACGTTGCTGTACGGGTGCAACAGATACTACGACAGGAATTCACAACAGAAAGAGTCATCAGCTGCTACTTTCCAACTGCATGGCCACCTTGGTCACGTGATCTTACCCCATGTGACTTCTGGCTATGGGGTTACCTTAAGTCCAAGGTCTATCAAGGAGTGGTCCAGGACCTGGCTACGTTGAAGGATAACATATCACGGACTGTACGGGAGATTCCTGCAGACATGTTACTTTCTGCTGTTGTGCGCAGAATGCATTATGTGGTCCACAACAACAGCAGCCACATTGAACACAAAATAAAAGGTAATTTCCGTATTGATTACAGCACCAAATATTCCCCTAGCGGTGACTTTTGGAACTAATTTGTTTTTTCGCGGAATTCTTCGTCCCCCGTCTTGTTTAATCTTCCTACAAAATGTGACGTCATTCTCGCAAATAGATCGCACTACAGAACATTGTGAGCACTGTCAGTTTAATTATGGTCACCCAGTATATTATAGCTAAATTTGTTAAAAATGCAAAGGGCAGCATAATTTAGGGAAGGAAAATCTTTTAGAATTAAGAGAAGCACCAAGCAACAAAATTAAGGGATGGTAAAATCTTTAGCAGTTAGAAAGGTACTGGGATGGAAAATTTAGGTAAGGCAAGATTTTTAGAATTTAGAGAAATGCTTGGGAGCAGAATTTAGAACCTGAGGAGACTGCACTGGGTTGCAAAATGTTTAGCACCATCCTTGGATAAGCTGTAAGTGTTTATAGGAATTTATTTATTCAGGGCTTAGATAAGCTTTATGCATGTGTGAGAAATAGGCATAAGTATAATAAATAACTAAACTATTTATAATATAATTCAGAATTAACTTGTCAGCCTGCAATAGAAGCAAGACAAAGACTAACAGAACATGTCTTTAGTTGCCAGTCTCATGATACATCACTAATAGTGTGTACCATATACTAGCTAAGCTTAATGATGATACCTGCAAATTTGAATGTTTTCAAATATTGCAAACAAAAAGTGAAAATTTGCAATTAATGGAATCTGGGAAGCAGAAGTTTCCCATTACAGTGACAGTGCCCCAATCATGAGCTAACTATTTGAGGGCAAAACTGTAGTATGCTTCTAAATCCTAAAAATATCACCATCGATAGTGAAAATGACAGGGAGGTTCTTGAGAACAAAAAAATTTTGATTGTCAATTTAATGGAAATTCCCAATGCAGCAATTACAGGACTTGAGCAATGAAACTTTGTAACTGAACAAGAAATTATGATAGAATTAATGAGAAAGCTTTAGCACAAAATATGAAACAACTTACATTGAAAGAACTGTTTAGCAAAGCAAAGAAATAAATATTATTGATTTTTTATGGGGGAAGACTAAATTTTGATTCCTAGTTTATAAATGCCACATTATTTCATAAACCAGTATTTCATATTTTTAATTTTATAATTTCTACTGGTCATTTACAAGATTTAAACTAATTATTTAATATCTGAAAAAAAAAATGCCAAATCTAGAATCACCGAAGTCCCAGGGACTTTATACAGTATATAAAAAGCTATTGCAGTTTTGAAATGTGGATAGCAACAGTAGATAGCAGTATTTCATGCATAATTATGTTTTGGTTTGACATAAACCACACAACCAACTAACCAAAAAACAAAAATCCAAATGAGTTCCCGACCCATCGTAGGCATGAGAATATCATCTTAGATTTCTTTTTGACCAGTTGCTCAGCTTTGAAGAATGTAACGTAGTAATAATTTATTGTTATAGAATTAATGCTGTATAATTAATTTAAATTTAAAAGTATTCTTGAAAGTTTTAAAAATTCAGTTGATTGCTATTCTTTTAAGCCTTTTCATCTGCTTTTCAGAATGCTGTTATGGGACTGTGATGATCGGAGTTACAGTTACTATATCGAAGTATCTACAGATCAACAGCACTGGCATATGGTAACTGATAAAAGAAATGAAGCTTGCCGGTGAGTCGCTAGTTTTACTTATGTAATGTCGTATGTGTTTATGTAATGTCATATAAAAAACATAAGCAATTCCAATTTCTGTGGCAAATATGTTATATGACTGAGAAGATTACTTGTGGGAAATCTTGGCTGTGTTCTGTGATGGAGAGAAATGAGTAGTGTTACAATAATGGAAGGGATTTTATTATTGATTAGGTAGCTGATAGTGATAAAAATAGTACTTATGCATTAGCTCAACCACCTTTGCTCTATTTGCTGAATTTTGCAGGGAGCGAATAATAACAGCTTATTTATTACATGCATACATACATATTTATCAAAATAATCAATGAACCTACTTACGAGAAAGTTTTTGTTTCTTTTGTTCTGGTGGAAATATCTTGGCAATTACTTGAATCATGAGAAGAGATTCAAAGTATCGTTCCTTGAGTGATTTTGCTGCAAAGTACTGC
>KK112648.1:602449-635079 GCA_000611955.2 Stegodyphus mimosarum
TGACTGCTGTTTCTTTTATTATAGGCAAATCTCACAATTAAAAATTTTAAAATCAAATTTAAGACAAAAAAATTTAAAAGCCATTGAATTTGCAATGCAACAAAAAGGACACGTACAGAAATGGCAAAGTTGATTGTTAAAATGGATGAATTGCTATGTGTGTGGTTGCCAGATTTTGAGGCATTCTGAAACTTTGGCAGTTTCTACTGAGGTGGTTGCAATAATATATAAGTAGCATAAAAAAATTCTTTTTTATGCCATATTCTTTTAATATTAAAAATCTTTTCTACCATTCCAATTTTATATTTCTTTATAAATGAAAGAATTTATGCTGTAAATAAATAAAAATAAACCTTTGAATAAATAAATAAATAAATAAAAATAAACCTTTGAATAAATAAATAAATGAAATAAAGTAATAAAATGTCTAAGAATTAATTTAATGATTAGCTCATTCCTTAAGATATTTACTGCCATTCTGAAATGTTTAAACTTTATAATCGTGATAAATTTTTTGGGGGTAATCATAGTTAGGTTAAAAGATTTTTATTTTAACTCTTTGTAATAATTTTCATTTTAGTGGTTGGCAAACCATCGTATTTCCACCTAGACCTGTTGTTTTCATACGCATTGTAGGAACTCATAATACTGCAAATGAGGTAAACTTTTTTTCTTTTTAATTTTGTGATGAAAATTATTACTAAATGTATGCAATTTATTTAGTGTGAGTTGCATGGATTATTATGTTGACTATTTAGTAACCACAGGGATAAAATCATTAAAAGTGAATGAAAAATACATTGAAGTGCATCTGAATTAGGGATACTTGTTTAGTAGCATGTAGTACCACCTTTCATCTTGATCACGCCTGCGATTCATCTTGGCATAAATTCAACAAGACACTGGAAGTGATAAGAAGCCATATGTATTCACAACTCCCGAAAACCTCCCACTGTTCACGAAGATTAGATGGAAGATGATTGGTGGTCAAAGTCTCAAACATCTCTCTCCATTGCATCCCAAATGTGCTCGATTGGATTGAGGTCAAGTGACCTTGATGGTCAGGCAAGTATGTGCAGGTCTGTGGAATGTTCATCCAACGATTCCAATACAATTCAAGAGCAATGGCACGGTGCATTGTCATGTTGAAAGATAATCTCTGTAGTGGGCTGTCAAAAGCAAACATATGGGAGCAGATGGTTATCAAGAATATCCCAGTAATGTTCACCTGTGAGAGATGATGTCACATGTACCAGGGTCCCATTTCAGTTCATGTGAACACTCCCCAGACAAGAATACCACCTCCACCAACTTGAAGAGCCCTGCTGGCTGGAAGGATCCATTGCCTCATGTGGTTTGCACCATACACTACCATCAGCATGTATCAAAGTGAATCTAAACTCGTCACTTCAGGTAACATTTTCCGCATCTCAATGGCCCATTGGTGATGTTCCCATGCTAATCGTTGCGCCATGTTTTGTGCAGTTAGCAGAGGTACTCTCATAGGACGATGAATCTTGTACCCTATTCAGAGATGTTTTTGTATGGTGTGGCAGCTTGCATGTTGCTGTGCACCAGTGTTGAATTGATAGGTGATTTGTTGCTGTTCATCTGCTGTTAAAATGTTAACTAACTGCCAGTATGACCCTGGTTATCCATATGCTGTTGCTCATAGCATTTGACCTTGGCAGGGATGGTTTTATGGGAATTTACTCACTCATGGTACACCTTTGACACAGTGATATATGAAAATCTGAGTGTCTCCACTACTTTCAAAATGGAGCAACCCATCCTGATTATTTGGCCACAATTAAATGCGCTTAGATCCGTACTCTTATTGATTTTTCTTTTGATAATTATCAATACTGTGAACAGCACTTTTTGTCTTGTCAAACTGCTGCTTGCAAGTCACTTCTAGGCTTGTGCACAGCTCAAAACTTGCAAAACACCAGCTATCCCTTGTTTAGCTGCTCTTCAGTGTATAGCTGCTTAAAGCAGGTAATTGTGCATGCTTTTTGTATTAATCAGCTGCCTGTGTACCATAAAAGTCAAATTGTATTATTCCTTGTTTTAAAAAATGGGGGGAGAAGGAGAAAAAGCAGGGAAAGTGTTTTAAACATAAGTTTTTTATGTATCAGAGAATGGGTTAAATGCATATTAGTTCTAACATTTAGTATGTATATGTATAGATAGAGAGACATACACCAGTCAGGAGTCATTATGTCCATTAAGGTTCTAAAAGTAATTATTTTACAGTGAAATTAACCATAGAATATCTTGAAATACACTAAGTATTTTATACATGTCTTATGACTAAATCAAAGCTTTAAAAATATATAACAATGGAATTTTTAAAATATTAACTCAGCTTGATTATGGGGATAAATATGCTGTGGTTAGTTTTAAATTTCTATGCAACACATGTGTGATTTATAATGTGTTTGATCGTGGTTTAAGAACCAGTAGCATTTGGGAAAAGTTTATGAAATTTTGTCAGTGCTGTTTTGTGTGTTTTAGTATAATTATGAAAGCAATTATTAATAACTATATAGACAGGAAATAAATACATATTTTAAATACTTATTAAAATCTGTTCTGTGTGTAGTTCTAATGTTGTATTATTGTATGATATGATGCTTATATGCATGTGCAGTAGCATCAGAGAAATAAAATACATGGTGTGTAATTTTCAGTAATATGCATAATGCTGATAGCTGTTTAGAATAAGAACATAAATTAGTTAACTTATCCATCCTCGTTTTGTTATGACTTGTAACTGAGAAGACATTTCTCTCTGCCAGCTACAAAATGCACATTAAGTCACTTGAGAAAAACTAATTCTGCTTTATCATAAAATTGTATTCAAAATATTTTCATTACCTTAAGATATTTTTTACAATAATTTTTTGAGTATAAATATTAATAGCTTTTGTATAAAAGTTTAAAACGAGCTCTCAAGGAGATGTATTAACTATCATTTGATTAAGTCTTATATGACTGCGCATCAGTGGTTTATCCAACTTTCCATTGTGTGGTGGTTCAGTAATCGTAATATTTATCAATTTTCAATAAATCAACAATCAATAAAATATAAATTCATTTAATTAAATATAATGATATCACAATCTTAGAAATCTCAAATTATCACTACGTCACATCATTCATCCAACTGTCTGAACACACCCAATGGCGCTGGTCTTACCATTCTCCCCACTTAAACTTCCATGGAGTTTACATTACAGTGTTCACATATTCAGATAAAATTTAAAATCAGTAAAATTACTCTAAACTAAATATTAAATTGGTAAATTATTAAAATATAAAATAAAAGTTTTAAAGTTCATATTGTTCAGTTTGTAAATGGTAAAGGAATAACTTTGTTGATGGCTCGCCGAAGAACACCTGTAGACGTCTTAACTTCAATTACTCTGACCAGACCATCAGTACCAGGATACACCTGTTGGATGTGACCCAATGGCCAGTGCAAAGGATTGGAGTTTTTATCCTTTAGTAGTATTAGCTGACCAATCTTTAAGTTCGGCTGTGAAATGCTCCATTGAGCACGATTCTAGAGTTGATTTAGATACTCTGAATGCCACCAGTTCCAAAATTTAGCTTGGAGTCTCTGAACTAGTTCCCACCTGGCATGAAAAGAAAGAGAATCCAAAGCAGCATGTGGTTCAGGAAAGGATAACATAGCATTTCCTGTCAAAAAATGTCCCGGAGTTAAAGGCTGTAAGTCATTCGGATCGCAGGAATTCAGATCTGCTTCTATCTCAGTAACTAAAGTAGTTAACTCTTCAAAATTCATGATAGCTGATTTTGCTACCCATAATAAAATCTGTTTCACTGATTTTGTTACCCACAGTCCACCAAAGTGTTACCCACAGTCCACCAAAGTGTGAAGAACCTGGTGGGATAAATTTCCATTGGAAGCCTTCTTTTGCACTGAATCCTTGAATTGGGTTAGATTTGGAAATTTCATTATATGCGTTAAGAATGTTTCTCCCACCTTTGAAATTCGTGGCGTTGTCGCTCCAGATGACAGATGGTTTGGATCTTCTGGCAATAAATCGTCGTGAACAGGCTAGAAAAGCTTCTGTTGTTAAATCAGAAACGACTGCAAAGTACACTGCCTTAGAGCAAAAACAGATAAATAATGCAATATAAGATTTTAAAGTCACCTTTGACCTTTTCCAATTAGGTTTCGTGATTATGGGTCCTGCAAAATCTAATCCAACCTTCTCGAAAGATCTAGAAGGACTCTGTCTCTGGGTAGATTACCCATCATATGGCTTACTGTGTGATTCTTCATTTTAAAGCAAGTGATGCACTTACTTATAACTCTTCTAACTTGATTTTGACCAGACGGTATCCAATATGACTATCTTATTAAAGATAATGTAGTCTGTACACCAGAATGCAAGGATTTTCTATGATAGTATTCAGTAACTAAATTGGTGAAATGATGAGCCTTTGGCAAGAGTGTCTGATGTTTTTGAGATTCAGAAAAATCAGAATACTGCAGTCTTCCTCCTCCTCTCAGTATCACATTTTTGTCAAGAAATACAGAGATGATGTTTTACTATTTTTTGGAATAGATTGTCCGTTTTTTAAGTATTTTATTTCCCTTCGAAATTCAGTTGACTGTACGAGTTTTACTAAAACTTCAGTAGCATGTCTTAATTCAGAAACACATATGAAGTCTGTTCTTAACTCTGGATTCACTTTACAGTTATTTATAAATTTTAAACACAAAGTAATTATCCTAATTAATTTACTGAATGAGGAGTATCTTGCTATCAAATCGTTTCCAGTTTGGCTATTTTCAACAGTTTCTTTTACAGCAACTGACTTCTTAAACTAGGGATGACAACCTTTTTCGCAGAAGGGCTTCTAACAGAAACGAAATGGTTGCCAAGGGCCAATAGCAAATGAAAAATTTGGGAGGGGTCAATGCGATAAGTTGCTCAATTTGCAATTCAGGCGTGTACCATATCAAATTTAAACTAGAGACCATTATGTATGTATGTAAGCAAGGAGATAAAGGGGTTTCCCTTTCCCCTTGCATGTGCTACTGGGGCCAACATGCTCAGTTCAGCTTGGAAAAAAAATACAGCTTAGGCTTGTGCATAATTTAATACATAAATATTTTAATAAAAATATGTACAAGTTAGCCACAGTTAAATACATTAGTATGATGGTTGAGACTGAATTTTATCAACAATTTTTGATAGATTTGGTTGAAAATTAGTTGTTGATATTCTTAAGATAGATTGCAAGTGCTGATCTGTCAGTTTATTTCTTCATTTTGACTTATTTAGATTCATAAGTGAAAATGTTTGTTCACATATACTAGCAAACATGGTAGCACATCTGCTTGCATCATTTTTTAAGTGCAAAAATTCAGCAGGTAGAGTTTTATAAAAGTCAAGAATGTCTAAATCACGGAATCTGGATTTGCATAAGTCAGAAGTTTGTAAATCAATAAGTTCCATTTGAGCATCTTCTGGAGCTTCTTCGACTACAACAGAAAATGGTTCACCGAACAGTTTAAATTTTATCTTATGCAACTCAAAGTCTAAATCGCTTTTCAAATGAAATAAGCAGCATCTTTATTTGATCTGAATAATCCAGTTGTTTATCAGAAAAATTTTCCTTGAGTTTCTTCAGGTAAGGAAAATTGACAAAATTTTGACAGCCAAGTTGCTTTGAGAACAGCTGGAGTTTTAGTTTGAAAGCAGATATTGCATTGGCCAGTTGATTGATGAATTGGTTTTTTCTCATCAATTTTTTGTGTAGGTCATTCAGATGGGCTGTCACATCAACTAAAAATGCTAAGTCAGACTTGAATGATGGTTCCTTTAACAACCTAGTTTGCTTGCCTTTTTCTTCAAGGAATGGTATTATTTCATCAATCAAATCAGCAAACATTTTCAAAGCCTCTCCACGGCTCAACCATCGTACTTCAGAGTAATATATGAGATCACTATGTGATGCATCTGTGTGTTCTAGGATTTCCTTAAATTGCTTGTGATTTAAAGCATGTGAACGAATAAAATTGATTGTATCACTCACTACCTTCATTAGGCGATCAAATCCTAGTTCTTTAACACACAGCTGCTCTTGGTGTATGATACAATGATACCCAAGCAAATCTTTTCCCTCTATCACCCAAATGGTTTCTCAGTAGACTCACCATGCCATTCTGAATTCTAATCATGGCTGGAGCTCCATCAGTAGTAATACTAAGAAGTTTGTTAATATCAAAATTATGTACAGAACACAAATTTAAAATGGAGGATAAAATATCAGCTCCAGTTGTTCGCCCAGTCATTGAACTCATTACAACAAGTTCTTCAGTTACTTCAAAATTTTCAGAAATTCCTCTAACAAACAAAAGCAGCTGAGCTGTTGAAGTAATATCTGTTGGCTCATCAGCTGCTAAAGAAAAGTACTTAAATTTGGCGGCAGCATTCTGCAGTTGTTCAGTAACATTCTCAGATAAATTTTCAATTCTTCTTTGAATTGTCATTCTGCTGAGACTCACATTTTTAAATTTCTGCATAGCTACAGGACATATTTTCTCGGACGCCAACAATATACACTCCTTTGCAAAATTGCCATCAATAAATGGGCGACCACTTTTAGCAATTAAGGTTGCAATTCCCAAACTAACTTCAACATAGTTATCTAATTGTGACGATGCCTTTGTAAATATATTCCTTTGTGCAACAAGAGAACGGCGAAAAAATTTGATTTTACGATTTCGATCCTCTCACTGAAGCTTTGAAAATGTTGAGTTTTTCGCTTAATATTATACTTCTTGCAAACACTAATCGTAAAATCACATATCAAGCATGTAATTCTATTATCGTGCTCCACAAAAAAGTATTTCGAAGTCCAGGCCTCCGAAAATTTCCTGTTATCGTCCGCTAACTTTCTTTTCGTTTTGGATCCGTTCATCATGGCAATTATCAAAACCACGTGGAACAAAAATGACAAAAATTCTACATTGGCTCATCTTTCAAAATAATATTTAAAAAAAGTGAAATATTCAAAACTTGAAACTTTTTAATGATTTTGAAAAGAAAAATAAACACACACGTGATAAAATAATGTGTATTCACAAAGCCAAAAGTGTAGCGCTTCAGATCTGAGCAGATACTTTCTCTCCCTTTTTACTAGCACATGCGTGCAAACACACTCATGCTATGTCATACCACAGACTTTTTCTTAAGGTTTCTTCTAAATGTGTTGGCCATACAGGCTAGGCAGGGTCTATAAGATGGTCCTACCCTTTAAGAGACTCGAAAACTGCTGAGGCAAGGAGCAGTTTTCGTGTTCAGGCAGTGAAATATGCTTTGTTTGATGCTGGGAACTTGGCTCAGTGCCAAAACTCTCGAAGTGAAGAATAAGTAATGAAGGGGGAAGCGACAAAATTTTCTCTGATTGCAGCCCGTCCTAGAGACACCCAATATGTCAAATCGCAACAAAATTTTGAAGAGCAGGCCACATTTGGCCCGGGGGCCACAGGTTGTGCATCCCTATCTTAAACCCTAACTTATCGACATCTGTTTCAGTTTCCTCCATTGATTTTAAGGAGGATGGCCATGCTGTATTATCCATTGTCAACCAACAGGGTCCATGCCACCAGAGGTGATTAGACTTGAGCTCGCTTAAGGATAAACCCCTAGAAATTGAATCGGCAGGATTATTCTTTCCTATGCAATGATGACATTCCTTTGGGTTGCTGTATTTTTGTATTTCTTTTATTCTATTCTTCACGAACGCCTTATGTCTAGTTGGATCATTTTTGATCCAGTAATAAACTATTGAGGAATCTGTCCAAAAATATCGAGTAACAGGAAAACTTAGTGCAGTTACAATTTTGTTGCTCAATCTTGAAGACCAAAGTGCACCCATGAGCTCCAATCTAGGAATCGAAAGGGTTTTTAATGGAACTACCCTGCCTTTTGATGCTACAAACCTAGAAACGATGTTTCCACCTTTTGTGTAAGTACGCAGCAGTACCATAAGTTTTCATAGATGCATCTGAAAAACAGCGTAATTGAATCGTAATTGCATGACTGGGCAAAGAATTTTGAAAATAATATTGGGAATAATTATTTCCTTTACATCTTGGATCACATCGCACCATTTATTCCAAGAAATTTCTAACTGTTTGGGCAATTTTTCATCCCAGTCTAATCCTAAACACCAAATTTCTTGTATCAAGTACTTAGCTCTAATAGTATATGGTCCTATAAAACCTACTGGATCAAAAAGTCGACCTATCATTTTTAGTAAGTGTCTTTGTGTTAGTTCCTTTTAAAAAAAAATGTTTTCAGATTTCTGGTATTGAAATAAAATGTGTCAGTTTGTTCATTCCAACCACTTCCCAATACTTTTAAAGCTATATAGCTATCTAGAGACTCTTCACCGTGATCTACATTGAAGTTTAAATTCTTTAATTCTTTACTTAGCTTAGGAGAATTGGTTCTTCACTTTCGAAAGTCCATGCATGCCTCTTTTATGATGTATACATTGTCTTCACAAGTCTTTAGAGACTGTTGAACAGTGACTTGCCCACAAATAAAATCGTCAACATACAATGATTCTTTAAGATGTTTAGAAGTCAGGGGAAATATATCTATGTACCTTTTCAAGTGATGTTTGATTGTGGCTGCAAAGAGGAATGGGCTAGAACTCACCCCCAATAACACCCTTGTCATCCGAAAAATTTCCAATTTTCTGTTTTCGTCATCAGTTCCTGGATCTTCTTCCCAGGAGAATCTGGTGTAGTTTTGTTCACTTTCATCTATTTCGATCTGGGAAAAGGCCATCTTTATATCTGCAACAAACACTATCAGATTCGTTCTGAAATCTGATCAAAAGAAGGAATAGGTTAGGTATAGAATTAAGTCAAGTGTATAAACAATCGTTCAAAGATAATTGACCTTTCACATGCGCCGAAGCATCAAACACAATGCATAATTTACTTGTAGTCTTATCCATACGTGTTAAGCTCGATTAGGTAGATAAAATGTATTTTGGTGTAAATTTATTTCATCAACTGGGACAGGTTCAATAATATCTCTCTCTCTCTTCTCATGTTATATTCACAGAATAAGGAGGGGTCATTTTTAAAAGATAATCTCAGTCTCAAAATCTTTTCATTGCTATCTGTTTGTTATTTTCTAATAATGTCGTCATATTTGGTTTCTAAGGCAATTTCACTTTGTATTGTTTATTTTGATATGTAATTCCAGATTCAAATTCACTCATTATATCCTTTTCAGTGGTTTCTATGTCAGCTACTTCTGCCTCGATATCCAAATTTTCTAACTCCCAAAATTCCTCGAATTGATTGGAAATGTTGGATTCTTTTACCATAACACTCATTGCAAATGTTTCATATAAGTTTGTGTTTCAGCAAACACCACCCAAATATTGTTTCAATTTGGCCAATGACAATATTATAATAGTAATCTGCACATATTAGTATTGATATTTCTTTATTGTTAAATTTATAACAGTTTGCAAATTGTACACTTTTTAAACATCTAAATTGTTTCTCAATATTTTTATCAGGAGTCCGTAAATGTGTGCCTGAAATATGTTCTGTCTCCAGTGCTTCAATTTCTATGCATAAATTTGGATCATCTCTATTCTTTAATTTAACTACATTAAATGATTTTGTTTCCATTTCCTTAGCACCAAATGTGCAAATGGAAAGGCTTTCCTTTCTAGCAACTGAAAAGTTAAACCTTTGGAAATAGTTGACAAAACAAAGGAGCAGTGTGAATTTTCCTGGACAATGGTTCAGGAAAATTCTAACAATTTCTTGTTCTTTTCCATTATCAATTAAGGCTGAACATGTTTGTAACATAGTGTTCTTTTTTGCCGATATGATGTTCGCTGATATGACATTATCACTTTCTCTCATTGGAGAAATATTGTGTGTATTATTTTGATTTCGAAAACAAATTGAGACATGGTGAGATTTACTACAGCCAGGACATAGTTCCTTTTTTAAACATTCTGCAACTCTATGTTTTGTCATCAAGCATAAGAAACAGTGTCCTTGTTTATTTAATATCTCTCTCTTTTTATTTCCATTAAATGTAGAACATAATTCTGATTTGTGACTTTTGCTATGAAATAAACACATTACGTCTTCGACTGACGCTATGAATTCATGCGTGTGGGGGGGGGGAAGACAAAAGAATTCTTCCTCTTATGCGGAGTTCTTGAAGTGCTATGTCTAATGGAAGTAGAATTTTTATTTTTTCTTGAGGGGAAAATAAGTGCACTCGCTGATTTGATGATTTATAATTATTAATTGGAAAGGATCTCTCACTGTTGAATGTGATTAAATTCTAAAACGAATTCTGAAGGAAGTAATTTCATTAAAATTGGTGTCAATAAATTTGCATGTGATTCACCTGTAATTCCTAAAGAATCTAAGCTTCTGATCTGCATTTCCACATTATCATATAAATTTCATCGTTAGGATTTTTAACCGGAGTTAAATTCAGCAAAACACTCAAATGAATGTTAATCAAAATGTTTTTATTTCCAAATCTTTCTTTCAAAAAATGAAGTGCTTTATCATAATTTTCATCACTTAAAGCAAATCCACTAACACATGCTGCAGCGGCACCACCGAGATAGGATTTCAAATAGTTAAATTTAACAACTTTGTTTAATTTAGGATTATTATGAACAAAGCTTTCAAATAAATTGTAGAAATCTAACCAACCAGAATAATTACCTTAATATTTACTAATGTGTAATTTAGGCAATTTTATATTTATATTTTCAGTTTCATTATTAATCAACTGAATGTTTTGTGAAACGGTATCATTTCGGATAGAATCAGAATTAATTTTCTTTGATTTTTTCTGAAATTTCTATATCTTCAGATATTGTCTCCATGCTCAAAAGATTTTCAATTTCATCATTTAAAGAATTTAAGTCAGTTTCTTTTCCAATTAATTGTTCCAAAAATGCTTCGAACTGATCAAATGTTTCGTTTTCTTGGTTGATCGTTGTTTCTATTTTGTTAATTAATTTCGTTAACATCGAACACGAGGAACTGCATTCTTCTTCAACTTTAACAGATTTTCAGCCATGTTTAATTTCTATCCAGGTATAATTAAGTTTCAATAATTCAATAAAGATTCTCTTACCTGGTTTCCCAATGGCAGATGCACCAAATGCTCATCAGTTGTTTGAAGATTCAGTGGTTTATCCAACTTTCCATAGTGTGGTGGTTCAGTAATCATAACATTTATCAATTTTCAATAAATCAATAAAATATAAATTGATTTAATTAAATATAATGATATCACAATCTTAGAAATCTCAAATTATCACTATGTTACATCATTCATCCAACTGTCTGAACGCACCCAATGGCGCTCTTAATGCCCTCTCGCATTACGTGTGTCTGACCTATATGACTATAGATAGGTCTATGTCTAATTGTATCATAGTGTAAAGTAACATCTGAGTATCTCTGCAAAGTTTTAATTATCAAAATAGTGATATACAAAGGAGTTTCTTTTACTAAGATGATCAAACAGTTCTTGCCTGTCCGTACTGTGTTATTGTTATGTACATTGTATCAATGCATTTAATGTAATAAATTGGAAATTAAAAGTCAATTATAAATTTCTGTAGTCTGGTTATTGTTTCTAAACAGAATTTCTTAATAGAAAACTTAAATTGATAAACCTTGAAGAATCTTCTAATAAAAATAGTCAAAACAATTGATTCTCATTATTATTCAAAATGAAATACTTTTCTGCTATTTAATAAATATTATGTTATTAATATTAATTTATGAATAACCATAGCGTGCATTTTATTTGTTACTTAAATGTGATGATAGTAAATTTTTCAGGCAAAAAATAAATAAATAAATAAATAAATAAATAAAAAATAAATAAATAAAATAAATATTGTTTGCCTTTTTGATTAATTCCTTGTATTTGTTGTACTACTTAATGGTATTGCTCTTGTTTGTCATCTGTATTATTAAATAATAAAGAATTTGTGTATACATTTGTATGTTTGTATTGTGGAAAATTGGCAGTGCCTAGAGCCACCAAATTTTTAAGATGCAGTCTTTCACCTGAACATATGCACCTTGAAATCCAAGTTTTGAATTTTTTATTTATTTATTCATTGCATATTTTGTGCAAATTTTATAAATTTCTGATTAATAAACTCAGCGATTTGAAAGTGAGCAATGGCAACAATGTTTGAAATAAAACATTTTTATCTGCCATTTGGGAAAAAAGGAAGATATTCATTTTCAGTTTTAATAAAAAAATCTGCTATTTAAAAACAATGGTTTGCCATTGCCTAAAATAAAATACTTATTATTACCTAAATAAAATACTTATATCCTTGCACCAGTGAGTATTTAATGAAGCGTAAAATATTTTGCTTTCGGATTTAATCTGTGTATTATTAATTAACAAACTAAATGATTTAAAAGCAATAAATATAGTTCTTAATATTTTTTTTTTTACTTTTTAAACTGATTAATTTAAATAAAAGTGCACTTAAGTCATGGGATGTGTAATTAGAAATATGAAATATTCTTAGGAAATTACCCTAGCTAGATTCATAGGCAGCTGGCCACACAAGTGGCTCATATAGTAATAAGATTATGCTTTGTAATATTGCATACTAAAGATCTGTTTGTTTACTGAACTGCTGACTTATTTTATTTTTGAAAACAAAAATAAAGATTAACATATATATGAATACATTGCTGAAAATGTATTCTTGTAGGAACTTTTAAGAGAAAGTATTATTATTTTATAACATTATATTAAAGAAATTAATTGATGTTTTATAATTATTTTTTGTTTAAAGACAAAGTTAAATAATTTAAGAATGTTGTCTTATTAATGTTACAGACAAATTTTGATTAGGAATTCCAAGAATCTTTGTTATCTTCTGTTTAGTTTAGATAAGCGATTGGTTACCAGTGGTGATTGGCCTTTGGTTTCTGAGGGTCAGCTTATGTTCAGGTTGTAATAATCATCAGGGCAGTTGATTAGCAGTGGTCATGTGGGGGGAAAGTCACTAGTAATGAGATAATGCATTTTTTATAGTGGCAGCACTTACCAATGCAAATAAATGATGACTATGGGATAGCATAATGTATTGCAATGCTCAGCATATTTTGTAAAATCTTCTCAAAGATTTAATCAATATTTAATGGAATTATTAATTAAAATCTTCTCGAAAGAGATCATAACGTCAAGATCATCATCTGCTTATATCAACCTTTTGAGAAACAAACCTCTGTATTTTTTTTTCGTTCATTTTTAATCTTTTTTTTTCTTTCTTCTTCTTCTTTTTTTTTTCTGGGCACAAGGAAATTGTTGTAAATATTTTGAATTATGCAATAATGATTTAACTGATTGTAAAAATGTAACTTTTAAAAGCAATTTAGTAGTATATTTACTTTTCATTCACTAAGAATATCAGTTTTGCAAAAACCATTAAAAGCAATATAATTTGTAAATTTGACTAGTATCTGTGTTCTAGAACTGTTCAACAAATGGCCAAAACAATTAAATTATTGCATATTCTGATTTTAGTTTGCATGCCTAAGCTACAAATATTGAAATCATTTTACAGAGTGGCTAACTTTGGTCTTATTCAATAACATATATATTTAAAAATTAATTTAATTGGGTACAGGTAGAAACATATATATTTAAATATTAATTTAGTTAAATAACACAGTGGATTACTTTGAACAAAAGAATTATACTGATTGGTTAGTGTACTTATGGAACAGGTTTTCTTTTACATAATATAAGTGTGAAAAGCATAGAAACAGTAATTAAGATCATATTTATTTGAGCTACAATTTCACACTTTCATTTCAGATTTATTATGTAAAGTGTATCAGCATCTTAAAGAAATATATTCTTTAAACTTTATTATATATAAGGCAGTTTATTTGTTAAAAATTTGTTTGACTAAATGTGCATAAATCTATAAGCGTGAAGTATTGTGATATAAAATTTTCATCACAGGTATTTCACTGCGTGCATTTCGAATGTCCGGCCCAAATTCCCTCATCTCCAAATTCTTCTAGCAGCAGTTTGACTGATGTAGGAGCTAATTTTGAAGAATTTCTGAAAACTGAAAGTGAGCAGCAAACATAACACAGGTGGTTATCTGTGACTGGCAATTCTGAGATATGTATGTAAAGAAAATGATTGTGATAACTGAATGAAGTGTGCTTACTTGAATCATCGCAAAGAACTTCCTTTCTTTTAGATGTTGCATTTTCCAACAAAGATCTGATGTATAATATTCTATTTATTTTGTGAATCTTCTTGCTTATTTCGAGGGATTCTGTTAATTGTCTTGTGTAGCTTGTGTTTATGAATGTATATCTGGTTAAAATGCTCAAGATTTTATGATCTCCAAATGCATTTTCTCCTGTGTTTTTAAAACATTTGTGATAAATTTATTAAATTAAAAATTTTAGAGTTAGTTATTTTTGCATTAAGATCAATTTGTTTTAGCCAGGCTGTCATTCACATGTAAAGTCCTTTTTATGTAACTGGAAGAGTATTTGCTACACAGTTCTCGAACATATGTTTCACTGCAATTCTATTAAGAAAATTGAAACCTTTTGGACACTGAATATCAGTTTATGTATTTTAACTTTCCTTAATTTGAAATGTGTAAATTTTGGGAACAAAAAAGACTGATTATTATAGATTTTGTGCGTTTTAACCTTATTACATATTGACTCTGGTTTCTCTGGTTCCAGAAACTAAAATTTCAGTGCCACAGAAAACTGGAAATTTGTACCACTTGTATTAATGCTTATATGCTTATACAGTCATTTTTATCCTGAATAGATTTATATAGTATAATAGTTCTTTTTCATAAGTTTTAGAGATGTAGATTGTAATTTTCATGATTTGTGAAATTTTAAAAATCTTCATGTATTGTTTTTAAGCTATACCCTATACTACAGCAATAATGTGTTGTATTTATTGGAAGATATATGTCAGCGGTTATTTCATTTTAAGATTCGCAGCTCATAGCTCTAATACTTCATTTGTCCAAAATGTATATGTGATAAAAATCTATTCTGCTGATATTCCTATCTTGTCATAGAGCTTTGTAGAAAAAGTGTGTGAATGAATGCAATAAACTTTTTTTTTTAATTAAATGTCTTTGTTGAAATTTATTTCTTCTTTTATTGAATCAATGCATTCTGTTATTGTAAGGAATGCAATAGAAATATGAATAAAATTCTTGCCACTGTTATATCTTTAATTCTAAATTTGTAAAAGATTAAAAAGAAGGGATTTTTGCTTTTGATATAGCTTTAGTACATGAAAACAAGTATTGTATTTGGGAACCGTGAAAACATTAGTCTTATCAATTAGATATTTTTTCTTGGCTCTGTCATTATCTATATTTCATTAAAGTTTTATATGTTTATGAAGTTTGTAAGGTCTTGAGTATCAGACAAAATGTTCCATAATGCAGACAAATGTATCTTATTTGTCTGTATTAGGAATGAAGGTAAAATATTGTTTTAAAAATTTTCAGCCTGAGTTCAACTCCAAGCAAATGGACTGGCTGCATAGGCCTTTTCATGGTTTTCCCTGTGTGTAGTATGGATATGAGTCAGTTTCTTTTGGAATGTCCTCCATAAAGGCGTCACTGCCAGATAGTCCTTGCATGCTTTGCCATAATCAAATTAACCAAAACAAACTTTTCAAAGTATGCAACTATTAGTCCTAAGATGCATTTGTTGTACAGTTTTTAGTGTTAATACAAAGTATGTTGTTATCCTTTGTAATATGGTGCCATTCATCACTTATGCTCTTCAAAGGCTAAACTACAACTCTTTGTTAATAATCACTGTATGGTGGTAGCTTTTGGGGGGGGGAGAGGGGTTAAATGTCCATCATTTGCCAAGTTATAAGATTACTGAAAATTTGTTCTGGTTCATCTCTTCGCAAAATGTCTCATTGTATAGCATTTTCTTAGTTCCTTATGTGTATATGAATATGAGCCTCTTTGAAAGTTCTCTAAAAGGTATTCTTCCAAAAGGAAGGTAACACTTGTTTACTTTGTCATAATAAATTAACTTTCTAACTTCAATTCCACTGACAGCTTTACCAGTGGCTGAGTTATTGCAGCTGCAAAAGTTTGGTAGCTTGTCGCAAACTCTGGTTCTGGCAGTTGACCAAGCTGAATGTTTTTGGGGTTTTACCTGCACATAATCTAAGTATTTGCTGGAAAAATCGTCCACAAAATCATTCCGCTCCTTAAGCAAACATAGCACCTGTCATTCCTATAAAATTGAAATCCCAATTTTTTATCGAATTTTTTAGTTTCCTAATAAATCTGTAGAATTCTCAGTTTTTAATTTGACAAATTTAGATCATGTATAAGTCTAGAAGAAATCTTGATCACTTGGTGCCATAGTGAAAAGAAATTCTGTGAAGGAAATTATACAAATCCTTAAACAAACCTGAAGCATCATGTTGCCATCTCATAATAAAATTTAAATTGCATACATTCCATTTTTCACCGTTAGATTTTCAGTGCAATTTTCATGATTAGTTTCTGCTCAGCTTGAATACTTTGTCGTATACCATAATAACTTAAAAAATAAGACCTCCATTACATTTTAGGCTAGATTTTTAAGAAATAAAAATGCAGATAAATATTTCATGATGGCATATTTCTGATTAGAAAAGACAAGCTGCCTCATTAAATACATTTTACTCTGGTATAGAAATAAGAAAATTAATGATACATTATGACCTATTTGTTTTCAGGCATACTAGTAAACAATATAATGGATGCAGGCCTAAATTAAAATTATTGAAGTACACATGGCAGTTATAACTAGTTGTATTTATGCAGATTTAAATTACCTATATACAGGGTGGATGGAGCTATTCGGAATTTTCCTGAGGCATTGGTGCTTATGGCACTGCTTTGTCAGTGGTTTAAAAAGATGAAACATTAATCATTCATAATTATAGAATACAGCAAAAAATAATTAACCCATAGAAAGTAAAATAGTTAATGACAATTTTAAAAATTTGGTAGATAAACTAATGGTAGCTTTCATCGTTAGCTCTTCACAGATTTGAAATTGTTGCACTAATTTTTTAATCCACTGCATAAAAGAGAATAAATTTTATCTACCATTAATTATCCACATGACTTCGTGAAAGCAAAAAATAATAAACCCATAGAAAGTGAAAGATTTAATGACAATTTTAAAAATCAAAAGATAACCTAATGGTAGCTGCCATCGTTAGTTTGACTCAAATTTGAAATTGTTGCATTGATTCTTTAATCCACCGCATAAAAGAGAAGCAATTTCATGTACCATTCATTATTCACATGATTTCCTGAAATGGTATAAAGATGCCTGCACTATTATCCAAGTTGGTGACTGTTCCCCATGCTTGGCATTGATGTCCCGCCAGCTTGAAGGTTGCTTTTTTCATGATGTAAACAACTTTGTAAGGGTGTCGGGCATGTTTGTGCCTTGGCAAACAGTGCCCAACTTGCAAATACCTTTATGCAAGCTGCCTTTGACAATTAGACCAACTCCCATCCATCCTTGCCTAAGTAGTCTGTTAAGTACAGGGTTAGAGTGCCTAATGGCCTATCTGCTGAACCAATTGAAATAAAATATCAGATATTGTTATTCAAAGCTATATAACTTCAAAATTTTTTAATGGCAACATGTACTTTTTACTTTTTATATTGGGGAATATATTATTCATATACGAGGGATGTTTTTAAGTAAGGGCCATTTGAAAATAATAACCAAACAAAAGAAAATTTTCAAAAACCATATTCTACACACATTTCTTTACTTTTTCAACGTAGTTGCCAAGTTTGTTTAAACACTTATGATACCTTAGAACAAGATTTTGAATACCCTTGTCATAGAAACTTACTGCCTGTTCCGATAACCAAGAAGTCACGGCTATTTTCACGGTTCTTCATCGTTGCAGTGGTTGCCTCCGATATGATGTTTGGGATAGCAGAAAAAACGAAAATCGCTCATCACAAGGTCTGGGCTGTAGGGGGGGGGCTTCAAAAACTTGCCTTGAAGCCTTAGCAAAATTCCCTCTGTCAGCATGCTACGCCTTTTGTTCTGAATCACTCTGCTTAGCTTTCTCAGAGTTTGGCAGTAGGCTACTGTATTTATTGTGGTTCCGCATTGCATGAAATTGACCAACAAAACACAGTGCCTATCCCAAAACATAGACGCCGTGATCTTTCGCTGGAACAGAGTCTGGTTTTGACTTTTACCAGAGAATGTGTGTGTCTCCTTGCTTTGTCATTTCCATTCGAACATGACATGTGAAACCCACGTTTTGTCTCCGTTACGATCCGACACAACATGCTGTCAACTTCTTCATTATAACTAATTAAAAAAATTCAGCAAAACACTCAAATCTTTTGTTTTTGTGGTCCTCCATTAGAAGTTTAAGGACCAAATGTGAGTACAGTTCCTTAAATCCTAACATTTCAGAAACAATTTTGTACAGCACTGAAGACAGTTCAGGAAATTCATTTGAAAGAGTGCTTATGGTGAAGTTTCTATTCTCAAGAATTTTCATTTCAGCTGAAGCCACCACATTGGCTGTGGTCACAGATGGGTTACCGGAGCGGGACTCATCATGGACTTTGCGGTCAGCTTTGAAGTGTCTGACCCATTTACACTCTTTGCCTTCTCTCATGGCAGTAGCTCCGTAATCTTCACAAATCATGCTGGTGAATTTCTGTAGCAGACAGGTTTCTTGCCAACAAAAAACATACCATTTACCGTACCTCGCATGTGGCGGGCGATTTGATAATCTTGAACATTTTAAAGACACAGAACAAACCGTACAGGTTACCTACGCAGCTGTAACTGAGCACAGGTGCTTCCAAGGAATGCCTGGACATGACACAAGTACTCGTTGTAGCACATGCTCCACCTATTAGTGTATACAACAAAATGGCCCTTACTTAAAAAACACGCTATGTAACGGAAGTTTTTTTATGACTACCCGATATGTAAATACTGTGATTTTTCTATACAATATGATAACTAAATTCTTTCTCATTCTCAATCTTCATTTATTAGAGCCCTGATTGTAAGAGTCTACCAAATTTTAGAAAAAAATTATGGCAATTAAAATTATGGTTCTTATTTTTGAATAAATACAGTATTAGAGCATTTAAGATATTTGTATTTAAATTTCTTTAAATTTGTAAGTGGTACACTACTAATTTTATCCGCATGATCATATGCACATTTATAATTAATTTTATTTTCATCGTACTTGAAAGTACTTGACAAATAAAATTTTTATTTTCCAACTTGGTTTGCATCAGTATGAAAGCTTTTAAAAAAAGACAAATGAGATTAGCCATAATTTAATATTTGATTTGTTGTTATAAATTTTGTATTAAAATCATAACTAGTTAAAGTCAAATTTCATAATTTGGTGTCTTTTTGAAGTTGGGTCTTTGTGTGGTGTGGAAATATTAATTTTCATGTTTCAGAGTTGGCAGTTCTAGGCAGATAGCTCTTTTGCTGTGTTGAAATTAAACAATTCTATTTAATCGATTCTGATAATGGCTTGAGTTGGTTTTGGATGTCATCATGATAACAAATGGAAACTTGAAAAGATAAATGTGCACTGCGCTGAATTTGTTCTTTCATGTTTTCAAAATATTAAGCAATAAGTTGCTGATACAACCTAAAGTATATTGTTTCATATTTTTCACATATTGTTTAATATTGTTTGTATATTGTTTCATATTTGTTAAAAAATGAGATTTTGTAATAAAAATGACAGTATGCCATTCTAAAATACTAAGGATTAAGAAGGTTTTAATATATATCAGATATTTTGAAAGAGTTAACAGTATAAATATTGATTGTTTACTAATGTGACTATAAAGGAACTATTTGTCTCATTAAGTTTGAAAATAACTTAGTAATGTATCTGATCAGAAGATTTCTCAGTATCAAATAGCAAATAGCTATGGATTCACTGTTATTGAAAGTCATGACAGTTCATGTAGCAATCTACAGAACTTGTTCTGATTCTAAATTATGAATGATAAATGGTTAGCTATATGACCTTCGAGCTATTAAGTAAACCGTAAATTGATGACTAATTCGAATGTTTTTCAGACATTTTGGACATATGTTTCTGGCTTTTGAAAGCCTTCTACAATGTAAATCTGAATGCAGTGATTATTTGAGGTTGTAGCGATCCAGACTTTTAATGCTCCTGATTTTAATATAGTATTTACAAAATTCTAGTCTGATTTTAAAATAAAGGAGAAGTTAACCAAGTAAATTCTTAGTTTTTTTTTTTTTTTTCCGGGGGGGGGGGGGAGGGGGGAGAGAAGGAAATGTAAGACAAGCTTAAAATTAAGCTTAAGCTTTAAAACGATTAGTTTTAAAGAAAATTATATCGGATATGACAAAGATATAAAGAATAAATATTTCATCGTTCACCAACAAAATAATAAGAAATATCATAAAATAAAAAAGAAAGCGAAGGGAACTAATGCTTTAAATCGTATTTAAAATAGATAGTGAAAGAAAAAGGTTATAAAAGCAGAAACTGAATTTATATATTTTATGTAAGTTTTGATAAAAAGGAATTATCGAAGGGTAAATTTGCGAATTAGTCCTGTTTCCGTAGTTTTCAAAATTCTTTCTGTTTCTACGAAATCGGAGAATGCAGTATCCCTCTCCCACAATCTTCATCTCAGGGGATGTCACAATTAGTCTTTAAGAAGAGGTGAGCTGTTTCTTTGTGAATAAGTGAGTCTTCGCCTTGATATTGGTAAGGTGAAGACCAGAGCTTAAATTGCGTTGGTATCCACTGGAGCTCTAAATAAAAGGGCTTTGGTACTTCTTTTATGTAAGTGAAACACAGTTTCAGCAGACAAATTTTATTGTAAAAACCAATTGTAACTTCCGATTGCATACCTGTCTTTCTCCAGGAAAGAAACACTTTGCTGGAGGTTGAGACCTTTAAGGAAGGGAAAGCCCCCATCTCCATGTTCAAAGCTAATTCTGCAGAGAGTATGATGAATTTATGAGAGCGAGTTAATTGTTCCCAAAAGTACTAAAAGTGATTACCTTGGTCACGCGCGTCCAGCCCTGGTGAACTCACTCCAAAGCTTCTGTAGATTTGAACTATGTAACCAAATACAGGGGACAAAAGTTGTGACTAATGCAGACGTTGCATTTGTTCTGCTTGACAGCTAGAATTATATAGGCAGGGCATTTCGTTCACGAAGCGTCGTTGGACTTTCTTTGTTTTCGAAGTTACACCTTCTTAATTAAAATCCCCTTCCATACTCATCTTATTTCTAGTATTCTCGTTAGTGACGCTTTAATCATTTGACTTTTTTCGATTTGGCGTGCTGGAAAAAGAATGTTTTTGCTCCTCTCCCCCATTGACATAGTATATTGTAACGGTATTTTCATGTTTTGAATTCACCTGGAGGCCAGCTGAGCTATTTCTTGGTTCTCGAATGAAATTATAAGCTCAGCCGGAGCCCCAAATAAGTCGAGATCCGTTATTTTATTTATCAGGAATTTAACAACTTACTAAATTTTTATTTATATCTTTAAATTTAGTTTAATTTTTATTTAATTATTTAAAATATTAGTTACTTTTATTTACTTTCTCCCTTTTTCCTGACGACCTTCCATAAAGATCCGACATTTCTGATTTTAAAAATTGACCCTCTTGAAGATATGTTTGAGTTTACTCTCTTTCTCGAAATCTGTAGTTTCATTCTGTTTGTAATTTGTTGCAATATAAACTGTTGTTTTCCTTTCATGTCTTAATAAATATGGATGTTTTAGATATTATTGAGACTAAAAGGAAAAAATCATAAGCCCTTTCTCTAAAGGTTATTACTATCGAATTTGGCGTAGAAATAAAAAAATGTAATTTATTAGATTTACATAAGCAAAAAAATTAAAACTTGCAAGGATGTACTTGAGACCATAGATGAAATCATTTTAGAATAAAAATTCTGTTTATGTCAATCAGGCACAGCAAATTCTTTGGTAAAAAATCAAGTGTTTATAGCAAAAGCGAAAGAAAAAACTATTTTCAAATGTGCATTGTAGAAGTAGGAAAACTGTACAATCAAGGCTTTGGCATCTTGACTAATATTCCACAGTTTTCAAAACCGTTTAACCAATTTTAAGTAAAATATCGAAGAATACGCTCGAGGCCTACTTGTATGGAAGATTTAGTAATTTCAAACGATTAATCATTATATGTAATACTCGTAATTTTAGATTCTTGTTATTGGAGGATTTGAAAGGTAGTCGAATTTGAATTTTTCAAAAAAGAAAAGGAGGTAAATAATGAAAAGCAGCCAAATTTTCTTTACGAATCGAAATTTTGAAAGTTTTTAAAATGTTGTTCTCAGATATTGGGAGTACCTCCAATGAGACAAATATTGTTATGCTGTTTTGCTTACTCCCTGATAAACGGAAGCAGACTTATAAGAGGTTCTTTTGTTTAATTAAAATATTATTCCTAAAGATATTATAAGTTTTTACCTTCCGTGGGATGGAGGGAGGTTGCAATTTCCACTTATATCGCTGTGCCTGGAACATGATACAAGACTTAAGACTTATTCAGGGGTACAGGCACAATGAGAAAATTAGAACTCATCCCTAAGCATGTGCGCGTCCCTTGCATACATACCCATAGGATATTTCGATTGTAATTGACTTTTTATACAAGAAATTTAAGCTTAGAGGAATCTCATGATTACTTTGTTGACCAATGGCTTGAAAATGAAGTTGCAACGATACAGATGTGGAATCGCATTGGAAAAATGCACAGAACAGATAATATCGTACAAAGGATGCTTATAGATTTTTAGAATGATTTCGGGACCGTTTAAAAAAAATGTGAATACTTTTTTTTTGAATTGTTCGGTTTGATAACTATTTTTTGTATTATAAGTCTGCATTGTAATTTCTGTGATAGAAGGGGCTTTCCATAAAATTTCCAAAGCCACTGATTTATGTTCCTCTTCCACTATTTTCACTCTATCGTAGTAGGTTTGCGCTTAGAAAGAGCTCTTCTAAAGATTCCACTTCTAAAGAGCCCAAAGGCACAGTAGTCCTTAAGTGAAACGTCAAGAATTCACAAGAAATGCATTGAAAAGGTATTTATGAAATACCTGTATCAGTCTTCATTTTTAAAGGAATGGTGTGATACTTTTCGAAGTATAACTTGTTACTTTACCTTGATGAGATTTCACTCTTTGAAGGTAATTAGGATAAATAAATGAAATTTCTTCTGTAAATATCGGACATAAATCTTTCTCTTGTTAGAACGTTGAGATGAATTTAGCATTGTTTTTCCACTCTTCTTATTTTTAAGTTTCCGTTGTAAGAGAATCATGCGACAATCATAAACCCCATATTGAAACTTTGCAATAAAGGAACTAGGTTTGTACACCTTTTTTCTTTTCGTTTTCAGTTTCTTTCCTTTTTTTTTCCTAGTCATTTAGTTAAACCCACGTTTCGTCAAGGATCACAATGCATTTCCATTTATATTCTACTGAATAATTTTTATACAAAGTTCTACAAACTGTTCCGCGTTGAACCTTATGCCTCGGCAAAAGTTGGTGAATATTATGTTTTTTAGCTTGTAAATCTTGGTAATCAGTTATAAATCTTGGTTTATTATATTATTTATTGTTGCTACAGATGTATTTAATGACTTTGTAATTGCTTGCTGCGTTGACGGATTTTCTCTTGTTACCAATGATTTAATTTTAGAAACAGAACGTACCTTTTACGGGTAATCGTTTGGAATCTTCTTTCTATGTAGAAGTAATGACTGACGACTTTTTCCTTTTTGATTAATAAGGTTGCTTATTTTGCACTTAGAAATTTTATACCATGCATTTCACTACTTTTTTTTTTTTTTTTAAATGACAGAATAGGTGTATTTCTCTTCGGTAAACGCAAAAAAAGTATCAAGCCATCAGCTTGTTTACATGCGATATTTTGAAAGAAGAATAAATTTAAGAATAGCAGACGGTATCTGTAATTTCAAATAAGTTGTTGCTAGGAATTTTTATTCCAAAACGTTAACTTTTTTTTTTTTAAATTCTTTATCAAAATCGTTCTAAATCGTCCTTTTACGGGTAATCGTTTGGAATCTTCTTTCTGTGTAGAAGTAATGACTGACGACTTTTTCCTTTTTTATTAATAAGGTTGCTTATTTTGCACTTAGAAATTTTATACCATGCATTTCACTACTTTTTTTTAATGACAGAATAGGCGTATTTCTCTTCGGTAAGCGCAAAAAAAGTATCAAGCCATCAGCTTGTTTACTTGCGATATTTTGAAAGAAGAATAAATTTAAGAATAGCAGACGGTATCTGTAATTTCAAATAAGCTGTTGCTAGAAATTTTTATTCCAAAACGTTAACTTTTTTTTTTTAAAAATTCTTTATCAAAATCGTTCTAAAAATATCTAAACACCCCTTAAGGATAACATCATAAATTCAATTTCCTTGACAAAAAAAGTGATTCTAAAATTCTGATAAACTTTTTGAAAAATGATACTATGCAAACCGATTTTTGCATTGTTCCTTGTTATGTAAATTTAGAAGGTAAAAGAAGAAAATGATGAAAGAATCCAACGTATAATGCATGAGTTCCGCGTATCACAAAATGTAAGAGAGTGCTTATTATCTCTTTCTCTCTAATCTCTAAAAATTCGACTAAAAGATCTGAATTCTTTTAAATAACTTAATAAAAAATTAAATAATAAAGGGAGAAAAGAATAAAAAGTTAAATAATAAAGGGGGAAAAGAAATTGACATCAAACAGCTTTCAAACACGCCGGTATTTTATACATCCAATCTTAAACAACTTAATTTAGTCTTAAAAAATTCTTTAAAGTTTTTAAGATTAATTTATGCCCTTTGCTGAAATGCGCACTCGCTTTTTCCGCCTTTCCTGTGCTAATGTGTCTTGCTTATTTCCTGACTTCATCCATTGTCTGGAAATGTGATCAGTTATATTAAATTGTGTCCTAATATGTGTCCTACAAATTAATTATCAAGGAATGAAATTATGTTTTGAATCCATCTTATGTCTGCAAGTTTTTGTTCTCCATTGTGCATCTTATTAATCTATTGAACCGCTTTATCATTCTATATACGTCATAAACAATAATTGACGATCCACAGAATTTGTCCTACGTACATTTTAAACTTAGTCACATAAAAATTTATTTTTACTTTTTTTATTAAATAAAGGCCTTGCGTTTTTGGAATCACGGAAGAATCGCCCGTTTGCGTTAAAAATGGGTTCATTTTGTACTAATTCTGTTTACAACACCACTTGAAAAACTTAATAGATATAACATGTATATGAGTCAGTTTCTCTTAGAAAGTCCTCTACAAAGTCATCCTTCCCCTTAGACAGACAGCCCTTGAGTGCTCTGCAGTAAACCAAACCAAAACCAAAGAAAAATTTACTACGAGCCCAGATTGTTATTATTTGTTTTCAAGTTTTGTCCCATTTTTAAAATTTTTTCTGAGAAATTAGAAAGTTCTCATAATTTGTTTATATTTAGTTTAAATTAAAGTAAGTTATTTAATAATTAATTAAACGTGTTACATTGGTTTGAAAGAGATGTCAATCTAAGAATTTAACATTTGGCTGTCAATATATTTGAATTAGAAAGCGTAATGCACAAAAATGTGTTCCATGTACCAAATTTTAGATTTCATATAGGAAATAAATATAAATTTGAATTTATTTCCTTTGCGATTTATGCATGTTTTGATAAATATTTAGTAAGTGAAATTTTTAAAATTTATTTAAAATATTTTTTATTCTGTTAAGAATTTTTTTTTACCTTATTAAAAAAAAATTCTGACCGTCATTTCTTAGATCGTGCATTCGGCCCGCATGCAAATTGAGTTTGAGGTCACTGGGCTTCAATATGGTTAAAACTCTATGTTAATTCTAGGTATGATTCAAGTTTATGTACAGAAAGAAACTAAAAAAAAAGGGGGGGGGTAGAGCAGTTTTATGTCTCACGTTTTGCTAGACCGAATGAGGAAATTCAATTTGCGTTTTTCATGTCTTGAAAGAGCGATTTGGGATATAAACTATAAGATTTGTCTAAAGCATTGTTCTAACATGTGTACTTTGACACAAAATTGGACTTTTTCTTAAATGACGTGCGAACTGTTTTCCATATTTTGATTCTACGAACCAAATTCTGCCTAAGTACTAAATTTTGTAAAATTTGGTGTGAAACTTATGGAGATATTCGAAAATTATTTTAACCCATTTTTTTTCAGTTTGCCCCAGGAATATCACTTGGTGAAATTCATAATTTATATTAATTTATTTTAATATCATTTGCACAAAAAGTTCATTGTTTATTCTTTCAAATAATTTTCTTTATATTGCCCCTTTTATTTAACAGTTAAATGTGGGAAATGTCTTATACCGATAAGCGAATAATCGCTTGAGTGTGTGAACAGAGACGTAAGACTCAAGAAGGGTTAATAATACTTTATTTCTCAAAATAAGGATTAACACAGTCGGCTCCTGTCTCAGCGCGTACAGCAAAGCCTCCACTTGGGCTTGAACTTAAAGTAATAAGAATTAAACCTTAGCTAATGCTTAATTAAAAGGATATAGCCGAAGCTATCAGGATTCTAAGTAGTTGGCCCCTAAATCTCAATTAAGGCGATTGAGAGGCGAAGCTATCAAGGGCCTGAAGTACGGCTGAGCGTAGTAATAGCTTAGAGAGAGACGTAACTCTAAAGGCAGACGCGCGCTAGTCAGAAACTCTTGCTCTCTAACGAAGTCAGTGAAACTTCGACTAAAATACTACTCTTTGCATTAAAAACGTTTCTGAAAATACATTCTGGGAGGAAATTGTAAGCTGAAAGTAGGAGACAGTCCGGACGGATGGCAGTCCATTTTCCTAAAGAAAAATGGACTGCCATCCGCAGATCCGAATGCGTGGAGATTCGCAGTTGACCATCGTAGTTAAATAGCATAAAGAAATACCCCGCATATCACCTCCCGATAACAGATGAAATTATAAGCCAGATTCGCTCTACTAAATATATGACTACATTAGACCTGACGTCAGGCTATTTTCAGATTGCAGTAAAACCCGAGGATGTCGAAAAAACAGCTTTTATTACAAAGTCAGTTGTGTATGCCTTTTTGAGAATGCCGTTTGGCTTAAACGGAGCTCCGGCTACATTTCAGAAAGTTATGGACATTGTTTTAAGGCCAGTCTTAGGCAAAAGTACCGTCATCTACCTCGATGATAGTATTGTTAGTAGCGAAACCATAGAATAACACATTAAACATTTAGAGGAAGTTTTACGCTGTTAAATGAGGCCGACCTGAAAATAAATCCAAAGAAGTGCAAATTTGCCACCAAGGAATTGAGGTACCTCGGCTATAAAATCTTGAAAAACAGTATTGAAACGGACAATTCCAACATATTAGCGATTAAAAGTTATCCACCTCCAAATACGGTCAAGAAATCATCTTCCTTTTTGGGAATGTATTCCTATTATAGAAATTCATAAAAGATTTTGCAAAGATAGTTGAACCCTTGTTAGTTCTTAAACGAAAAAAGACTAGGTTCACATGGACAGCTGAGGCGAACACGACGTTTGAAGAATTAAAACACGCCTGTTCTTAAATTCCCGGAAGGAGATCAAAACTTTGAACATTGCACCAGACGCGTCAGACTACGCAGTTGGCGCAGTTCTTTCCCAAAATAGGCAGCCAATAGCCTTTTCCAGCAAAACGCTGAATCAAACTAAGCGCAATTATACCGCAACTGAATGGGAAACCCTTGCGGTCTTACTAACGGTGCAAAAAATTCAGCGTTTATTTCGGAAGTGCCCCGATAACTGTGTACTCAGATCATGCGGCAGTTGGTCCGTTATACTCGGGGGAAAATCTCTCATCCCGGCTTATACGTTGGACGTTAAAACTGTGAGAGTTGAATTTAACAATAAAACACATTCCGGGTAAAGAAAATGTAGTTGTGGATGGCCTATCAAGACTGATGAAGAGGGAAATATAATTAGATGTACGATGCTAACTGCTAAAATAATTGAATCCCGTGAAACAATAATTGCCGAATTAAAAACGAACCCTGAGTTCAAAGACAGTTACGCATATCTGGAAGACCCCGAGCATTTTAAACATGTAGACTTAACTGCTATTCGCAATAGGGCGGCCCATTATGAAATTATTGATAAGTTGCTATTTTACACGAAAACAACCAACGCTAATCAAGAGCTGCGGCCAGTGGTCCCAATGAGTCTACGCTTAAACAATTTAGAAGAGCTTCATGATTCGAAAATATTGGGACATTTCGGGGTTAGAAAAACCCTGCAAAGGGTCCGCGAAGTGGTGTTTTTTCCGCAGTTGTACAAGCTGGTGACGGCGTATGCCAGGTCGCGTCAATTGTGTCAATTAATTAACGATGTTAATTACAACCCAGCCGGTTACTTAACTAGCATAAAAACCACTTTCCCAAATGAATTGCTTGGGATTGATTTGCTCGGTCCCTACCCTAGAACAAAAATTAATAAAAACAGATACTTGTTAACCATTGTGAATCATTTCTCAAAATGGGTGGAAATAATTCCCCTTAAACAAACGTCAGCAAAAATAGCAGCAGATTCGTTTCTAAACAAATATATTTAAAAATACGGGGCCCCAGTAAAAGTAATATCAGATAATGGTACGCAATTTGTAAGCAATTTATTTGAAAAACCTTTGCAGAGGCCTTGGGATACACCATCTGAAGATGGTACATTATAGACCGCAATCGAATATTGCGGAACGCGTAAATAAGAATATAGTTAAAATTATTCGGGGATATGTAAAGAATTATCATGACCGTTGGGACAGTCGTGTCAATGAGTTAGGCTTTGTATTGAGAACAGCAAAACATGATACCACACAGAAAAACCCAGCAGAATTATTTTTAGGAAGAAAAATTTTAACGCCACTGGATAAGCTATTTTTCGTTCAACAAAGACAAGAAGAGTTTCAATTGAAGAATATCCAGAAAATTATTAATGAGACCTACAAAAATTCTGATGTGGCAAGGCAGAAACAGAAACTCTATTACGATAGAAATAGACACGATGTAGAATATGCCGTTGGGCAAAAACGATTAAAAATCAAACATGCATTATCGTTTGCGCCCGAAAGCAGAGTTGCAAAATTTGAGCCCAGGTTTGATGGGCCATTTGTGATAGAAAGAGTTAAACAGGCAACGTTTTATTTAAAGGCTGAAAATGGCCAGCAAATAATTGCTAATGTTCACCAAATCAAGCCATATTATAGTCGTGCTGATTTCCAAGTTTTAAAAGATTTATTGCAGGATTCTGGGAGTGCGCCAAGAACATTGATGTCCCCGTCGCCGAGCAGGAATCTACCAGCAACCGAATGAAAACAAGCTGAGAGCACCGAAGAAAGTTCCGCGAAGCGAAAGCAGCAGCAGCCGGAACGTTCAGGCTCAGCGAAAAAGAAGAGAACGAAAAAAAGAAAAGTTCCCCTACAGCAGAAACACGTTCTGATGGGGAAGCGGAAAAAGTTCATGAATAGTATTCCAGGAAAGCGACAAAGTCTAAAACACAAGCCAACTACACTGCTGGCCGCACAAATTGCAAGACCAAGAAAGACAAGAGATATCACAACAAAATTTATTTAGTAGATAACCTGTTTACCAAGTATCAAATGATTAAATTTATTGACTTCTGTGAAGTGTGGTTCCTTTCAGGATCAGTAGCTAGAGTAGCCGCCATTGTTGGATATCACCGTTGCCACACGCCTCGGCATTGCTTCAAAGAGACTTTGGATGTGTTCTTGGGGTACAGCAGACCAAGCAGCTTCCACACGTTGCCAAAGCTGACCTGGTGTGGCAGCTTGGGATGTAACCTGGGTCAATCGTTCAGCAACCATGGACCACATGTTTTCTATCGGCGAAAGATCCAAAGAGCGGGCCGGCCAGGGAAGCAATTCAATCTGGCGATTGACAAAAAATCCTTGGACAATGCGTGCCACGGGTGGTTGCGCATTATCCTGTTGAAATATGGCTGTGGGCAAGCCCTGAAGGTAAGAAAGGACAACTGTCTCCAACGCCTTGGAGATGTAGCGCTGGGTGTTTAAAGTACCGGCAATGCGTACTAGAGGAGTGCGAGAGTGATATCCAATACCGCCCCATAACATAATACCCGGTGCAGGACCAGTGTGGCGGTGCATAACGCAGCTTTTCAGCATCCTCTCTCCGCGGTGTCTTCAGACTCGAATCCGACCATCGTGGTGTTGCAGACAGAAGCGTGACTCGTCAGTAAAGACAAATACATTCCATTCTGCCGTCCACATCCTTCTTTCATCGCACCATTGGCGGCGGAGAAGTCTGTGGTTCTGCGTCAAGAGTAGACGAAGCAATGGATGTCTTGCGGACAGACTACTCTGCTGTAAACGGCGTCGAATGGTACGCGTAGACACTGGATGACGCGTTACAGTCTGAATGTGCTGTGCTATGGTTCGTGATGTGACTGAGCGATGCGTCACTGCCATGCGTACAATGTTCCTGTCATCACGTGGTGCACTGAGGTGGATGTTATCGAACACGTTGGTCCGTCGTACCCTCCTGCATCCAACGGTCACATATCCGCATTACAGTTGTTTGGTTTCGTCCAACACGACTACCGATTTCCCTGAAAGATAATCCACAGTCTCGGTAAGTACTATCTTTCCTCTGTCGAACTCGGATACCTGATCAAACGATGATCGCTGTTTACTACGAGGCATAATTGATCGTTTTTTCGAGAAAAACCACAAGAAAAACACAATTCCCGAACTAGAAATTGTCGAAAACTCCAAGCCTTAAATAGCGTTTTGAAGTGGTGCCACAGGCGCGCTGGTGTGCATCAGCGCTGAAATTCTAATCATTTGCATATTTCACCTCCGCTAATGCATGCTGTAAATTTCATGTTATTTACATGCTTCCTTCAGGGTGTTGCATTTACGGTGGCCAGCAGTGTACTTCAAAAGAGACCACAGGAACTTCGGAGCTAAGAAAGGAAAAAGATCAGCTGACGTGGTAGCCGTACCGTTCCAGCAAGCCAGAGTTCCCAAGAGGAGGTTCAAAGATCTCCAGCAACGAAGCCGGCCCCAGGAGCTGAAGAGAAGAACGGATTTCAAGAATCCTAAACTCATCAGGAAGTCAGGGCGTTTCACCAACAAAGGGAAAAAAAGCAAGAGAATGCCGACAGAGGGGAAAACCAGCCAAGCCGAAAGAGGAGCTTGCAAGTGCTGAAGTATCCTACCTTTGAGGAATTCTGCTTGATTACGATGGAGGAGTTTAAAAGAAAAAAAGATAAGTGAAAATTTTCCTTGTTTCCTATTTTGCATTGAAAGTTCGATTTACGTCATGCTGTTTAAAGTTGCTAAATGCTGTTTAAAGCAAGAAAATTGAATTCGCAAAGTTGCGAGAATGTAGTGGTAACTATCTTTTAAACAGAAAAGACTTTTGAAATCGCAAGTTGGTAAGAAATTATTTTGTAAATATCTTTTTGAGAATTCTCAAGTTTCCAGAAACTAATTTATGAATACTTTTAGTCGAAAGACTTCAATTTAAAATGTGTTAACTTAAAGAAAGATTGTAGTAAAAATTTGTAAATTTTGTATAGCAACTATAACGAATGATGTAAAATGAATTTTAAAATATTGCATGTTAAAATTTTGTATTGGATGTAGAAATGCTATTGTCAGCTGTAAAACTACTGTAAAATTAAACTAGTACAAATGTAAGTTTTGGTTAAAGCATGTCTGTAAAATACTTTGTATAATAGATGAATAGAAAGAAAATATAGATTGGATGTGTTTAAAGTTAGGCTCTCCAGGCTTTACTTCAGAATTTAAATTAAGTTCTATTTTAGCACAGTAGAAGTCGTTTTGTGTTTAAGGAGTCTTCTAAGATCTCGAGTGTCAAGCTCTAACAAATAATAGCTGTTATGTAGATGGTAGAATAGTTTCACGGAAACACAACATTAACACACTCAATTCACTCAGAACAATTTCTGGAGAGCATGGGGGAAAGGAGATTTAAATTTTGTGTGAATGAAATCTGTTTGAGGGCCGAAATAATTTCAGTAAATGTAGAATGGTAAGGAAAATATAAATTATATGTGAAAACTAACATTGTTTCCTTCCAGATAAGTTGGAAGGATCAAGATTGAAATTCTTGTTACAGAAAGAAGAAGATGTTTGTCCCCAGTCAAATTGTAAAAATGATGAATGTATTTTCGTAGTTTTAGTCTAGCTTTAGAAATTGTTTGTAAAGTTGTCCCTAAACAGGAAAAGTTTAATGAAAAATTATAGTTAAGAAAGCACAGTTGCTACAAGTTTAAACTTTGATGTAAAAGAGTTTTGTAGAATTTACACTCTTAAACAAGGCCGTTTTGAGACCTTATTCTTCGAGTAGTTAAATTCTGGT
>KK112649.1:0-13066 GCA_000611955.2 Stegodyphus mimosarum
GTCTCTAAATTTGCTAATGTTAAAAGAATAGGAAGACATTTGTCAACAATCCCCCTTAAGGCGATCAATACTGACGGTAGCTGTCCTATTCTGGATGGAAATGGAGAAATGCTTTGCCGATCGGGAAAGAACTTGATAGGGGCCGTCGTAAGGTGCGTGGAGTGGCTTCCGAATGCCATCTCGTCTGAGGAAGACATGGGTGCAGGTCTGGAGTTCCGGGTGAACGAATGGTGTTGAGACGTTATGTGATGATGCTGGTTTAGGTGATAATCTGTTCATGGTTTCATGGAAGTGGCTCAGAAATTCAGATGGTTCAACATTCCTAGTTTCCACAGGGTCTAAGAATTTGGATGGAAGTGTAAGAGAGGAGCCATAGACCAGTTCTGCTGCCGTGCACTGAAGATCGGATTTGAAGGCAGATCTTAGCCCGAGAAGAACTAGAGGCAAAGATTGCTTCTAATGAGGATTGTTGTGACATTTGAGAGACTGCTTAAGAGAGCGATGGAGGCGCTCGACAATACCGTTGCTGGCAGGATGATATGGAGACGAGCGAGTGCGCTTTATCCCAAGCAGAGATGTCAGCGAAAGAAGAAGCGCTGATTCGAATTGCCGGCCTTGGTCCGTTGTGATGATGGATGGTACCCCGAAACGGGAAATCCAGAATTCGATAAATGTACGGGCAACCGTCTCTGCAGAAATGTCAGCCAAAGGAACGGCTTCTGGCCAACGTGTAAACCGGTCGATGCAAGTAAGCAGGTAGCTTGAACCATTGGAAGGCGGAAGAGGGCCAACCAAGTCGATGTGGACGTGGTCGGAAAAGTCTGAAGTGGACTCTTAGTATGGCGAGAGATCTTGGATCGCTGGCATGGAATACAAGCACCGCACCACAAAGTAACATCCTTTGAGATTGATGGCCAAACGAAACGTGCGAGAATAATTTTTTTAGTAGCACGGACACCTGGGTATGAGAGGTTGTGCAACGAGTTGAAGATCTGTTTACGAAATTTAGGCGTAACATAAGGTCTAATCCGTTTATCACCAGTGTCACATAATATTTGTAAATCAGGGGTGAGTTTCAACGGTTGCAGCTTTAGTGAACATTTAGGATCATTGAGCAGAGACTGGAGTTCTTGATCTAGTGTTTGGTCGACTGCAATGGCTGTAAAATCAACAGGATCTTCGACATCAATTCCTTGGATGCGGGACAACGCATCTGCTACGACATTATTTGTCCCAGCGACATGTTGTATGTCTGTCGAGAACTGAGCTATGTAGTTGAGTTGACGTAATTGTCTGGGTGAACTACAGTCTGATATTTTGGTGAAGACAAAAGTTAATGGACGGTGGTCTGCAAAAATTGTGAATTTTTGACCTTCTAAAATATGCCGAAAATATTTGACAGCAGAATCTATAGCAAGTAGCTCGCGGTCATACGTGATGTGCAGCTGCTCTACCGGGGAAAGCTTCCGTGAAAAAAATGCGAGTGGTTGGTCACCTTTGTCGCTGAGACCATTTAAAGCTGCCCCGATAGCGATGTCAGAAGCATCGACCATCAGGGACAGTTTCTGACCAGGTGTGTGGAAACCGAGAGTTGTGGCTTGCGCGAGATCAGTTTTGCATTTTTCGAACAGGGCAGAAGTCGTCTCAGTCCAAGGGACTGGGCGCTTGTCGTTTTTCTTTGAGTCTTTGAGGAGCTCATGTAAAGGAGCTTGAGTATCTGCAGCTTTTTTAAGGAATCTCCTATAAAAGTTTAACATTGCAAGAAAACGTTGGAGTTGGGTTTTAGTTTCCGGCTTGGGGAAATCTGCAATAACTTTAGCTTTTTCCGGTGAGGGCTGAACGCCAGAGGGAGTTATTGGGCAACCTAAGAATGAGACGGTAGTCTGGACAAGCACGCATTTGGCAGGGTTTAATTTTAAGCCGTGGTCACGTAAACGAGAGAAAACTTCATGCGAATGTCTAGCGTGTTCTTCCTTATCTTTGGAGGCGACTATTATGTCATCCAAATAGGTTACACAACAGTCTAAACCTGACAAGACTTGGTGAATGTAACGCTGAAAGGTTTGCCCAGAGTTGCGTAAACTAAAAGGCATACGGACAAATTCGAAGAGGCCAAAAGGAGTAGTTATTGCCGTTTTTTCAATGTCTTCAGGATTCACTGCAATTTGATGATAAGCGCGGGTAAGGTCAAGAGTGGAAAAGATATCTTTGCATAAAAATTGTGTACAATCCTGGATATGAGGTACCGGGTAGCGGTCGGGAACAGCTACTGAATTGAGGCGACGGTAATCACCACAAGGGCGCCCTTCACCATTGGCCTTTTTGACCATATGCAGAGGGCTGGCCCATGGGCTTTTGGATGGTCGGATAACCCCTCGAGACATGAGGAATTCGAATTCTTGTCGGGCAGCCTGAGGCATATCAGCGGAGAGACGTCGGGGCTTCGCAAACACTGGTGGTCCTTTAGTCTGGATAAAATGGTAAACTACAGGAAGTTGAGTGTCTTGACTAGGTCGCGAAGGATTAGTGAGCTGAGGGTATTGGAAAAAATCTGAGAGAATGTGGAATCATGAAGAAGGACAGATAATTTAGATGGCATTTCAGTATGATCGAACGTTGTACCACGAGAAGTCAACTGAGTCTTTTTGTCGACTAGGCAATAGTTCCGAGCATCAATCAGGAAATTCAAGTGCTTTAGAAAATCAATGCCAATGATTGGTTACTTCACTTCAGCCACTACAAAATCCCAAGTGAAAAGTCGTCTTAACCGAAAATCAAGAGTAAGACGTTTGTTACCAAAGGTAGAAATTTGACTACCATTTGCGCGTATAAAAGTAACTTGTCTGACTTTTCCGAGTGAGATGCGTATCGTCAAGGGAGGACTGAAATGTCGTCACCAGTATCAATAAGAAATTGCAATTTGGATTTGGGGTCGGCCAAGAGGATGCGATTTATAAGGCGATCGCAAACGTGGCCAGCGGGCGAACGCCATTCTAGTTTTCCGGCTGTTTGTACGCGCAAGGGGATTTACATTTTATTGCCTTGTCCCCGAATCTGTTATGATAGAAACAATAACCCTTATTACGATGCTGTGAGTCATTGAATAATTCATAAATATTCCATGAAGGGTTGCGTTCGCGAGGTTTCCTGTTACGACTTCGAGAACGATTATGATATCTCTGAACCGAAGCCTTGAGCTCATTAATTTCTTTGCTCAAGTCAGCTATTTGTTTTTCCAACGAAGTACTACTGGAATTTGGGGTGCTGATGTTGTTTATGGTGGCTAACGTGGATAATTCATGTATTTTATCTGCCACCTCTGCGAGGTTTGCCAGATCTTCATTTAGAGCTGTCAAAATTGTCTGCATATTAGTTGATAGTCTATTAAGCCAGAGTGACTTTAATAGGGGATCTCCCACGTTGTCACTAGCCAGCGCACGCATACGTGTGAGGAGCTGGGAAGGGCGTTGGTCGCCAATATCAAGGCCCTGAAGTAATTTTTGAATTTTAGCAGATTCGCTTTCAGACTGGACTTCAATAAGGCGTTTTTTGAGGCTATCATATTTATTTGTATCCGGGAGATTGAGTATTATATTGGACACAGAGTTAAGTGCTTCAGAGTCAATTGCCGCTACCACATAATTATATTTCGTGAGATCCTCCTTAATAACAGCGAGAGCAAACTGCGATTCCAGCTGGATGAACCATAGAGCCGGATTTTTCTTGCAAAACGGCGATGCGATTAGAAGTATGATTCAGAGTGCATAGGAATTTAAAAATGAAATTGCTCACCCATTTCGTAGGAAGCGGCGAACGTAATCACAAATAATTCCGAGTAGCAGTCTATGTTAAAGACTCTGGCGTGAGTCAGTTTCGGTTTGGCTCGAAATACGAAACGGAAGTAAGAATAATGTGGCGCTGCTAAATTCTCACTGTATGAAGAAAAACATCCTTTTACAGCATGATAACAGCATAATCCTACAGTAGAAAATCTTGAGCAGGACGGTTGTGTTCCAAATTCACAGGGTCACCACTTGTGGATATGTGCGGTCATCATGTTCACCAAAAGAACTTCACATTCCATTACTGGTTGATTTCTAATTACTTATTATCATGAGACAATAATTATAAATATCCTCTAAGAAGGAAGTGAAGGTAGTACTTCAATAAAATTATTTAATTCAGCATTTATTAAAATTAAATATTGAATAAAGAATTGAATGCAGTTAGATCTCCAGTGCAAGCATCTGACTAAAAAGTTTCGTATTTAACCGTTCAGTCCCAGAATGCACTTCGATTTCAAGTCTCAAGGAAGTACTGCCATCTAGTGGGGATAGAGGGAACGATTCCCCACAATTGCATTACATTATATTTAGGAATCTATCAGCATTATCTACATTTATTGCATCGTGTTATAGTATATTGTGATCTAGCATATTTACTGTTACATATTTCTTTATTGCTACATTGTATATATTATTACTACACTGTATTTGCATTATTGTTGTATTATAATTATATTATTGATTAACTGACCTGTGTGATTGATATACATAATGTGTAATCATTATGATTTAAATTAGTTATGCATGGTTAAAACATTATGTAATAATTAAATGTCATATATTTGTAAAATCATTCATGTAACACATTTGTTGAACATAAACAGTGTTGAGAATAATCACATTTACTCCCTGGTTTGTGATTTGATGTTATATGTACATTAACCGTAAGTGTTTATATCTTGCTTATGTTGTATTGGCAACACTTGTTCAGTGTAGTTTTTTTTGTTGCTTGTGTGGTATGTAGAAGTGTGCTATGCCATGTGCGTGATTAATTCCATCCTTTAATAAAGCCTCTACTTAATTATCATCGGCCTCTGATTTACCTCTTAAATCTTTACAGCAGAGCGTGGTTCTGATATTGAACACGCTAGAGGAGAAGCATTTATATTTTTCTTGTGGAATTTTTTTGTTTGAAATGGAATCACGCGTTAAGTGAAATTTGAAATGGCAGCACGTGATGAGAACACAAAGTACTGTGTTGAGCCGTTTAACGGTAAAAACTTTTCTCTGTTTAAGCGCCATGTTGAAGCTGTGTTTGCGGCCAAAGAACTTGATAAATATTTAGACGTTGAAGCGGATGAAACGAAAGTTGCTGAAATCAAAGATGCAAAAAAGGCTTACGCATTGCTTCTAACCCTTTTAGATGATGCTATATTGGCGACCATATCGAGTGAATCTTCTGCATGTGAAATTTGGAGCAGTTAAGAGAATAAATACCTAAAAATGAGTGCAGTTAGTCAAATATTAGTACGAAAGAAATTATCGACACTAAAGAAATGCCGAGATTGCAGTATGCAGTCACATATTAACGAACTGTTGGCGATCGTAAATGAACTGCGACTCTCGGGTGCTGAAGTCAAAGATATGAATGTAATTATTTATTTGTTGATGTCGCTACCTGCTGAGTACAACATTATTAAATCGACGATTGAGAACCAGCCAAATGAAATGCTTACGCTGGACTTTGTCATGCAAAGACTCTTGAATGCTGAACAAGGTGAGAATTCTTACTATTCTAGTGTTTCTGGCTCAAGTAATAACGTAGCTTTTAGCGCTGATAAACGTAATATCATCTGCCACAAATGTAAAAGTAAAGGTCATATCGCCAAGTTTTGCAAGAGAAAATTAGTTTGCTTTGGATGTGGACGCCCAGGGCATTACAAGAAGTACTGCAGATTTGAGCATAAATCAGATTACAAAGAATCGGCTGCAGTAACATTCATGGTTGGCGAGCCTGTTTGAAATTTCATTCTGGATTCTGGAGCTTCTACACACATGTGTAATAAAGGTGAGTGGTTTGAAGAAATTAAACCTTTTTCTGGAACTGTTGCATGTGCTTCGAAAAATGATGTTTTAAAGGTAGAAGTTATTGGTACAGTATCTGGAATATTAAATGAAAGAGAAATATTACTTAAAGATGTGCTATATGTGCCTGTGTTGAACGGTCAATTAATATCTGTGAAGAATATTCAAAAAGCAGGTTACAGTGTAATTTTTAAGAATGATGTAGCTGTTATTGAAAATAGGAATGAAAAATTTGAGTTTGCTAAACTCAAGTGAGAAAGGACAGTATGTGAGTCAATTTGAACCTGTTAAAGCTTCAACATACATTGCAAACCATAATGCAGAATTATGGCACAGGCGTATGGGGCACTCATCTGATAAAATACTAAAAGAAATGGGTTTGCCAGTATCTGAGTCCCCATCAAGTTTTTGTGAAGAGTGTGTAATAGCAAAACATTCCAACACTCCTATGAACAAAGGCCCTAGAAGCAGAGAGCATGTGCTGATGAGAATGGTACACACTGACATATGTGGTCCCATTGATCCACCCACTAGGGAAGATGAAAAGTATTTTGCTACAATCATAGACGATTTTTCTAGATTTACTGAAGTGCATCTCTTAAAGCACAAGGGTGACATAGATGAAGTGTTTAAATTGCTCCTAAAGCAGAATCCTGATCTCTACAAAATCCGGTGTGATAACGCTAAGGAATACGTGTCTGGTGAACTAGCTCGTTATTGCAAGAAAAATGGTGTTATGATAGATCCTGCTCTTCCATATTCACCTCCTTTGAATGGTGTGGCTGAGAGAGCCAACAGATATCTTTTAGAGAAGGCTCGAGCTCTAATATGTGAAGCAAAGCTTTCTAAATCCTTTTGGGGTTATGCTGTACAGACAGCTGCATATCTTAAGAATAGAATTCCAAATCAGACTGTTGAAAATCTACCTTATGAGCTCAAATATGGGAAACCACCTGATTTGAATATTATTAAGGTGTTTGGATCTGATGCATACATGAGAGTTCCGGATAACTTAAGAAAGAAATTGGATCCAAAATCAAAAAAGATGATTTTTATTGGATATTCTACCATGGGTTATCGTTTACTGGACCCAGTCACAAATCATGTTGTGGTTTCTCGAAATGTATTGTTCAATGAAGAGAAAAAGAAATGTATCTCAGTTCAAGATGTTTTTTCCATAGAAAGTAAAGATCGTGCTAAAGATGAAGTAATATGTGATTCAAGTGATGTAGAATCTAGAAATCTAGAAGAAAGGCATGAAGAAATTACTAGGCAAAGAAGAAATATAAAATTACCTGTAAAGTTGAATGATTACTTTGTGTATGAAGCTAATGTGGCAACTCTTGACACAGTAATATATGAGGATATAGAAACATTGCCAAAAGAAGAGCAAGTCCTATGGAGGAAAGCCATGGATGAGGAAATAGCTTCTCTTAATAAAAATGAAGTGTGGAAGTTAGTCAACTTGCCAAAGGATGAAAAGCCAATATCCTGTAAATGGGTGTTGCGTATCAAACGAAACAATGTTTACAAAGCTAGACTGGTGGCTCGTGGCTTTGAACAGAAGCCAGGCATTGATTATTTTGAGACCTATGCTCCTGTAATTAGCACATCATCACTTCGACTTGTCCTAGCTATCATTATACAAAAGAATCTTGAAATCTATGCACTAGATGTAAAGACTGCATTTCTGAATGGTGATCTCCAAGAAACAATCTACATGGAACAACCAATGGGCTACAGTGACAACAGTGGTCGTGTGTGCGAGCTTCTTAAGAGTCTTTATGGACTTAAGCAAGCACCGAGGCAGTGGTTCAAGAGATTTACTGATTTTATAATTCAGTTAAGCTTCCAACAACTAAACTATGAAGCATGTATTTTTGTGAGAAGAACTAAACAGAGTGAAATATTTATTGTGCTGTATGTGAATGACTTGCTTATTGCTGGTTCTAATGATTCAGAGGTAAGAACTGTGATTGAATTACTTAGAAATGAATTTGAGATGTCCAAGGCTGAAGTTGCAAATGAATTTCTAGGAATAAGCTTTGAATATTCACAGAACAAACTTACTTTAGGCCAAAATGCTTATGTTGAAAAATTGTTAAACAGATTTAGAATGTTAGATTGTAAGCTATCTGATACTCCCCTAGTGCCTAAGTCAACTTCATCAAATTTTGTGAATGGTGAAAGATTTCATGGCCCTTATCGTGAACTCGTAGGTGCTTTGCTGTACCTATCTATGACAACTCGTCCTGATATTCTGTATTCTGTGAACTGTCTGAGTCAGCTACAAGAGCAACCCACTAACAGTGCTTGGGCTGGTCTAAAGCGAATTCTTCGATTTAAAAGGGACATCTGATCTCAAATTATTATTTTGTAAATCTAATAGTGTTGATATTATGTTAAATGTTTATGTTGATGCTGATTGGGGGTCCGATACGTATGATAGAAAATCTATTTCTGGGTATATTATTTTCTTTAGTGATTGTCCTGTAACTTGGTCTGTTAAGAAGCAAACATCTATTGCTCTGTCCTCTACTGAGGCAGAAATTTTGGCTTTAGCAAAAGCTATTCAGGACCTAACTGTATTTTATAATGTAACAAAGGAAATTTTAGGAGTCGACAACATTAAAGTTTCAGTTTATGAGGATAATCAGTCTGCAATTAAAGCAATATTAAATGAAAATAATTGTGCTAGACTAAAACATTTGGATATTAAATTAAGGTATGTTAGAGATATTGTAAAATTATGATATAAATCTTATATATGTTTCTAGTGAAAATCAGTTAGCTGATTTATTTACCAAATGCTTGCCTAAACCAAGATTACGTTATTTAAGAGATAAATGTAAAATAATATGTGATTAAGGGAGGGTGTTGAGAATAATCTCATTTACTCCCTGGTTTGTGATTTGATGTTATATGTATATTAACCGTAACTGTTTATATCTTGCTTATGTTGTATTGGCAATACTTGTTTAGTGTAGTTTTTTATTGCTTGTGTGGTATGTAGAAGTGTGCTATGCCATGTGCGTGATTAATTCCATCCTTTAAATGTAGAATGTGCTATGCCATGTGCGTGATTAATTCCATCCTTTAATAAAGCCTCTACTTAATTATCATCGGCCTCTGATTTACCTTTTAAATCTTTACAAACAGTTAATCAGTTTTATGTCAATAGTTTGTGTTATAAATTAGTGCTTAGAAAATTTGACTGTTATTTATTGCTTTAAAAGAAATTTGGATTTTCTTTGATTGTCAACGTTCCCATTAACACACATTATTTTTAAATAAATAAATTAAAAATATGAAATAGAACTCAGACAATACATTCTACAAATTAAATCACTTTTAATTAAGCAATGAAAAGATTTCAAATAAATATAATTCGTAACAAATGATAGGTATCTACAGTTTGGACAAAACCAATATTTGACTGGTGGATAAATTACAGTATTTTGACAAGTCTAGTTATACCAATTAAGACTCAAATCAGACTGAACACAGTTATAATCTAAATCTTCTAAACAGTCACAGCATTTCCACCCCATACAAATGATTGCATTTTTTAATTGCTCAGTTATCAGGAAAGCATCTGGTTGAAAACACTTTCGAATAGATTCAATGTTTACTATTTTATCTCTCGTTGCATAGCTACAATTTGTGGAGTTATAGATACTTCACCCTCTTCGATTAATTTGTCAGGAGCTGTTCGTTTAGCAACTCTTGAATCCACAAAAATTAGTTCAATCTCATGTAATAATAAATGAGAATAATTTAGTTCTATCTCAAGCTTATACTTATCCGTTTTGTTTTTAAATGTATAATCTCGCACACGCACAATTTAAGGTTTCTTTTTTATCTGCCGTCGGTTCAAACCAATAACAGTTTCAGTAACAATAACTCGTAAATTTCAGTACCAATAACTAAAATTTGATTAACAAAGAAATCGCATATAAGGAAGATAAGCAGAAACTTGTAAGATGATTGAAACTTGTAAGATCATTGAATCAAAAAAGCTGTGCGCATGCACCTGCCTACGGCAAATCGGCATAAAATGCTTGCACCTGGACTGATTGTGCGCATGCGCTAACGTAGGTGGTGCGATTAGCCACTTCGGTTTAGGCCAGATATCTCTAGGATCTGTAAAGTAACTCTGCCACTCTATAAGCAAATTTAAAGCTCCTCTCAATTCAGATTACTGTACATAATTATATAATGAAAACATACATGACAAAGATAGATATCGTGTTACTGGAGAACAGTGCAAGAAACTAGAAAGTGTCTGACGAAAGTATAGTAATACTGTTTATGTTTTACACTTCTTGGAAAGCCTGTTAATGTGCTATCAGAATTGAAATATTTAGTCGCTGAAGAGGAGGAGAAAGATTTTTAATGTTTAGTAGTACCATAATATGCTCGCGTTTATTATGATTCTTCCTCTCACAGATGTGTATTTAGTGTACGAAGCACATGTTTGCAAAGCATTTACAGTGTATAAGTACAGAAATTTAGGTATCAGTGAGGACATAAAAGGAAATGTTAATTGATTACTTGCAATGCACACAAAAAGATGTTAAAACGCTATAGAATAAACCATTTCTGAACATCGACGAGTACAGGAAAGCATAACAAAAAAATGAAGCCGAAAAATAAAGCAAAGCATTAAAAATATTTACAGGGGCAGGACATGTAATTTTGATTTAATTATAAACAATTATGCGTTATAAATTATGTTCTATTTTTAATTAACACTATTTGTTACATCGCATTCATAACACTGGTATGTTAGGATATTTTGCCAATACGTACATCGATAGGCTACTACGAGAAATCCCTTACAGGGTAAAAGTATCACCGCTGGCTCTCTAGAGGAAGTACGTCATCGTATGACAGCCGCATTCTGAGCTACCATAATGAGCTGTTTCTCCCTTGCTTAGCGTCAAGACTGTTCTCCGAAGACTATCCCATATAATCTACAAAACTTTGAAATTCAGTATGCATTTGAAATTGGAACAAGTACAGTCGGTCACAAAAGTATTTGAACACCAGTACCCTATCAGAAAATTACACTTTTGTAATTTTGGAACCCCAACCAACGATCTTTCTGAAACCCTTTTAGAACTAAGGGAGGGGTCTATCTTAACGGGTTATCCAAGATTGGTAACTTTTTATTATTACAAAACAATTCTTAAGACGATTTCTATCTCATCTCTAAACAATCTTTCAATAATAAATCGTTCTCCGCAGAAGGCTGTCCGTCAAAGAATTTCGGTTCGTTTTTTGATCCTCGATCGTGATAATGTCTCTTTTTCTTTTGTGGGGTCCATATATTATCTAAATGGAATTCACTACAGTCCACTTGAAATGTCGTATAGGACCCCTTTCTCCCAAAGAATTAATGGGTCTACAAGAAATAGGTGTTGTTAGAATGAGACCCGAAACACATACCGTTTAAATTTTTTCTCGCTTCTTGGCCATCCTAATAGACGATCAGGGAGGCTGATAAATATGAACTCCGCTGTCCAAACTTGATGGTCAGAAAAATATATTTCCATCGGAAACTCATTCTGCCCCGGTCCCAACAGAAGGGTCTCTTGACTGGGTTGTCATCTGTCCTAAAAGTCATCAGATCCATTTTTTGGTGTTGACGAGAACAGGTTGGTTCCATATTTGAATCCGTTACTATACAAAATATTTTTGAAGATCCAAAAAATTTCCAAGATACAAAATACTTTCCATCCATTATATTCAGGTGAAGTTGCATCTTCAAGACTGAATGCCAACTATTTATACAGATAGGGGATTCCTTAGGACAGGAAAAATTTTATCAGATCTAAAACACATATTAAAAAAACTTTTTGTTAACTTTTATAATATATATTATAAAATTAACTGTTTTTCAATGTTAACATATGGAACAAGCTTTTAAACATGTTTGTAAACAACCTTGAATTTAAAGAGAACTGTTGTTGTCTAAAAAATGATGTCTCATTTTTTTCACTTTTCCCATAGGTTAACAATGTAAAAGTAAGATATCATTTTTTAGGCAAAAAGTTTTTTTTTCTAATATATGTTTTCAGATCTGATAAAAATTTTTCCAGTCGAACAGATCTATATAAACACTTGGCGTTCAGATCAGCTCTTGAACATTCTCGATTTCTTCATAGCAAGTAAGATATTTTTTGGAATTCTCTTTAACATGGATTGCCTTTATGTTTCTTTTGGAATTTCATTTTTTTGGGGATCAAGAATTTATGTGTGTATGATACTTTTGGAATCTCTTCAAACATGATACTTTTGGAACCTTTCCTTTCAATCTATATAAATAGTTCCTTTTGAAGATTCTAAATAACTCTTTTGTTGTTACATAATTCTTTGGGTTAAGTCCCTATCGGGTTCTAAAAGCCATTTCTTAAATGGATCTGCAATGAAATGATTGTAACCTTAGCTTATGAAATGTCCGAACAAAGGGGTTGAAATAGTATGGTTTCAACGAAACTGTTTCTTGTAAATCTTCAATGATAAAATCCTTAAAAGATATTTTTGTAAGTGATGAAATACCCTTCTTTAAAGTTACTTTGCATAAGATTTAAAATTCCGTTCAAGATTAATACGGTTTTAAAACCCGAAGGCCTAAAAGTTGGTCAGCAAAAAATTATGTTGACTCCAGAGGAGTTTTATTGAAAACACCTATCTCAACGGTTTATACAGATAGAGAAAAATATATTCCTGGAAATCCTCTCTTTTTCACCCAAAGAAGGTATCCTTTTAAGATCCCATCCTTTTTTTTTGTGTTTAACGAGAAACGTTTGGTATACAAAATATTTTTCCGAAATAGTTTCGAAGAGACGATACAAAATATTTTTTAAGAGCCAAAATATTTTTATGATCTTCAAGACTGAACGCCAACTATTTATCTAGATACGCAATTCCTTTCCTTTGGAAAAGGTTTTAGCAGATCTGAAACACATGTTAAAAAAAACACTTTTTGTTAATTTTATAATGTCTTTAGACATTATAAAATTAACAAAAAGTTTTATATATTATTAAGAGCCATATTTTTATGATCTTCAAGACTGAACGCCAACTATTTATCTAGATACGCAATTCCTTTCCTTTGGAAAAGGTTTTAGCAGATCTGAAACACATGTTAAAAAAAACACTTTTTGTTAATTTTATAATGTCTTCTGTAG
>KK112649.1:15734-43868 GCA_000611955.2 Stegodyphus mimosarum
GTTTTAACTTGTTGATAAGTGTTAGAACTATTTAATTCTTGGTGCAAAAGATCATAATAGAATTTTTTTCAACAAATACTGAAGTTATTGCTGGCTTTATCTATTTTGGTGATTATAAAAATATTTTGCAGTTTTTTAATTTGAGTGAGCAGAAGTTTTTTATTATGTAATGCTGAAAACTGGGGAAGTTTAAACAACGTATGCTCAAATTCTTTACTTATTGCCGTTTTCCATTCTAAAAAGGTAGTGGTGGGTAGGCTTGTGCGATTGCTGATAGTTATGATGAATTTATTGATATCGTTGTGAAATTGCTGCTTACAAAATTCTTTTCTCAGTGAGAATGTGGGACGAAATTTGGTTCCTAGTTGCATAACTTTCCGTAGTTGCTGGTCCTGAACAATGCTTAAGTCTCCTGTGATGATGTGCTTGTGATATTGATCAACAAAGTATCGGATTCACTACTTTTAAACTTGTAAATCTCATGTAAAGAAACTTGAAAGAACAAAAATTTCTTTTCTAAGGATTTTTTTAATTGAATGGATTTACAAAAAAGAGTTCCGTGGAAAACATGCTGTTTGAACCCCTTTGTTGGGAAACTATCTGTTTCAAACACTAAGGTTAAAATCATTTCGTGTCAATGGCTTCCTGATCCATTTTTTCTGAAGAAACGTTTTGAAGGGCCCGGCCCCAGGATCGTTTTCATCCAATTTTGTTATATCCACATCAAACGTTTTCATACCAATCCACTGAAAGTTTACAATGTTTGTAAAGCTGTACTGCTTTAAATACATTTCTTCAATTTTAAGTGAATCTAAATTTCTCGGTAGCTTCTAAATCAATTCACGACAACTGTCCGAGCTTTGCATGAATCGACAGGAAACTAATCGTTCTCCTAAAAGTAATCAGAAAAGCCAGTTTAGGAAAGTTGAGGGATCGCACAACCTTTCACCTTTATCGGTATACAAAACCGATTTTATAAAATCTTCTTTGGAAGGTCTTTAAACCACAACACCTTTAAAGAATGTTTCAGATAATTACTGAAATTTAAACGATCCTCACGTTTCTCTGACTTTTCACGAGACAAAAGTTCTTCGGTTAATCGTGGAATTTGAAAAGTGAAACGGGTATTTTTTTGCGGTATATTTGTGAAACAACGCAAAACGCCGAAACGAAAACAATAATCCTTCAGGATTAAATCCCTTTGGACTAAAGACATTATAAAAAATATATACAATACATTATATATATTACATATAATATATAAAACTTTTTGTTAATTTTATAAAATTAACAAAAAGTTTTTTTTAAATATCTGTTTCAGATCTGATAAAGATTTTTCCAGTCGAAAGGATCTATATAAACAGTTGGTGTTCAGTCTTGCAGATCATAAAAATATTTTGCATCGTCTCTTGGAAACTATTTCGGAAAAATATTTTGTATACCAACCGGTTCTCGTCAAACCCCAAAAAATGGACGGGGATACCTTCTTTGGATGAAAAAGAGAGAATTTCCAAGAATCTACTTTTGTCTATCTGTATAAACAGTTCAGATGGTTGTTTTCGATCTATTAGGTCCTTCAAAACGTTCCTTCAGAATACCTCATCGGGTCCGTCATTATTTTGAAATCTTATGTATAGTAACTTGAAAGAAGGAATAAGATGATGAGAAGTTCCATAAAGATTCGACAAGGAGGCTTTCTGTGATGTGAGAATAATCTGATGACCTCGGTCCCCACTACAAATTATATGTTACGGATCCTATTTTGGCTTGAGGGCCCCGATATGTATCCTAAAACGGCTCAGGGAATTGTTTAACAGCAGGGAATGAATTTTATACATCAAACGGAACATGGAAATACTTAAAAATGATGCCATGCCGGTTTGTTCGGAAACTTTCAAACACTTATTGTTAAAATTGCAGCTGAAATGGCTTTTAGAACCCTATGGGGAGACCTAAAAGTCCAAAAGAATTATCCAGAATCTTCAAAAGGAACTATTTATATAGTTTGAAAAGAAAGGTGTATCACACACATTCGAACATAAATATCCAGAAAAAAAAATGAAGCTCCAAAAGAACCATGCTAATTCCAAAAAACCTGCTATGAAGAAATCTGCAAGACTGAACGCCAACTTTTTATATAGATCCATTCGACTGGAAATTTTTTTTATCAGATCTGAATAAATATATTAAAAAACACTTTTTGTATAAAAAATGATGTCTTACTTTTACAATGTTAACCCATGGGAAAAGTGAAAAAATGAAACTTCATTTTTAGACAAAAAGTTTTTTTTTAATTCTAAAAATAGATTTCCAAGTGTGGAATCCAAGAAAACGAAAACGTTAATTTTTATAATGTCGAAGACATTATAAAAATTAACAAAAATTTTTTTTAATTAGTGTTTCAGATCTGTTAAAATTTTTCCATTCGAATGGATCTATATAAACAGCGTTCAGTTCTTGAAGATGCTACTTCACCTAAATATAACGGATTGGAAAATATTTGGGCTCTTAAAAAATATTTTGGATCTTAAAAAATACTTTGTCGGCTCTTAAAAAATATTTTGTGGGCTCTTAAAAAATATTTTGTATAGTAACTGATTCAAATATGGAACCAACTCGTCAACCCCCCCCCCAAAAAATTGAACTGATGTGTAAATACTTTTGGGACCGACTGTATGTATGTTTTTTCTCAACTCTCTTGGAAACCTTGCGGTGATAACGTAAGCCAGCGTTGAAAATTTCCTTTTCATGAACTTTTTTGGGACTTCCTGGATCACAGAAAAACGTTTCTGTCCCTTCTCTTAGAATTTCCAAGACTATATTTTTTCTCTATCTATATAAACCGTTCAGATCAGCTTTTGAACATCTCCGTAACCTGAATATAATGGATGGTCTTTTGGAAAATATTTTGGATCGGAACTTGTTGAACCAACCTGTTCACGTCAAACCCCAAAACATGGATGGGGTTGGGATCGACCCTTAAAAGAGATTGGAATTGTCCTATTTCCCCGAATCTTTGGGATCCAAGAAAAGAGCCTTTCCAAGAATATTTTTTTTCCTTTGAATCGAAATGAATCTATATAAATAGTCCAGATGAACAGAATATAATGGTTGGTCTCTTGGAAATATTTTGGCTCTTAAAAAATATTTTGTCTCGTAACTTGTCGAACCAACCTGTTCCCGTCAAACCTAAAAAATGAATGGGGTGTTCAAATATGTTTGTGACCGAACCACGAAATCTTAAAAGACCCATCTCTTTATTTTGAAAAGTGAAACGGGCATTGTTTTGCTGTATTTTTGTGAAACAACGCAAAAGCCCAAACGAAAACAATAATCCTTCGGGATTAAATCCCTTTGGACTAATATATATATTATATATTATATATAATATATATTATATATCCTTTAATATATTATTATTATATTATTATATTATTATATTGTTAATTTTATAATGTCTAAAGACATTATAAAATTAACAAAAAGTGTTTTTTTTAATATGTGTTTCAGATCTGCTAAAAATTTTTCCAGTGGAAAGGAATTGCCTATCTAGATAAATAATTGGCGTTCAGTCTTGAAGATCATAAAAACATTTTGGCTCTTAAAAATATTTTTCATCGTCTCCTGGAAACTATTTCGAAAAAATGTCTTGTATACCAACCGGTTCTCGTCAAACCCAAAAAAATGGATGGGATCTTAAAAGCATACCTTCTTTGGGTGAAAAAGAGAGAATTTCCAGGAATCTCTTTTTCTCTTTCTGTATAAACCGTTCACATATGTGTTTTCAATAAAACTCTTCTGGAGTCAACATAATTTTTTGGCGGGCCAACTTTTAGGTCGTCGGGTATTAAAACCGTATTAATCTTGAATGGAATTTTAAATCTTATGTAAAGTAACTTGGATGAAGGATATTTCATCTCTTACAAAAATATCTTTTAAGGATTTTATCATTGAAGATTTACAAAAAACAGTTTCGTGGAAACCATGCTGTTTCAACCCCTTTGTTCGGACGTTTCAAACGCTAAGGTTACAATCATTTCATTGCAGATCCATTTAAGAAATGGCTTTTAGAACCCGATAGGGACCTAAACCCAAAGAATCATGTAACAACAAAAGAGTTATCCAGAATCTTCAAAAGGAACTATTTATATATATTGAAAGGAAAGGTTCCAAAGTATCTTGTTTGAAGAGTTTCCAAAATTATCATAGACACACAAATTCTCGATCTCCAAAAAAATGAAGTTCCAAAAGAAAAATAAAAGTTATCCATATTAAAGAGAATTCCAAAAAATATCTTAACTGCTATGAAGAAATCGAGAATGTTCAAGAGCTGATCTGAACGCCAACTTATAGATCCATTCGACTGAAACAATTTTTATCAGATCTGAAAACATATATTTAAAAAAAAAACTTTTTGTCTAAAAAAATGATGTCTGATTTTTACAATGTTAACCTATGGGAAAAGTGAAAAAATAAGACATTATTTTTTAGACGAAAAGTTTTTTTTTAATTCAAGGTTGTTTACAAACATGTTTACAAGCTTGTTCCGTAGGTTAACATTGAAAAACAGTTAACAAAATGTTTTTTTTAATAGGTGTTTTAGATCTGATAAAATTTTTCATGTCCAAAGGAATTCCCTATCTATATAAACAGCTGGCGTTCAGTCTTGAAGACGCAACTTCACCTGAATATAATGGATGGAAAGTATTTTGTATCTTGGAAATTTTTTGGATCTTGAAAAATATTTTGTATAGTAACGGATTCAAATATGGAACCAACCTGCTCTCGTCAACCCCCCAAAAAATGGATCTGATGACTTTTAGGACCGATGACAACCCAGTCAAGAGACCCTTCTGTTGGGATCGGAACAGAATGAGTTTCCGATGGAAATATATTTTTCTGACCATCAAGTTTGGGCAGCGGAGTTCATATTTATCAGCCTCCCTGTTCGTCTATTAGGATGGCCAAGGAGCGAGAAAAAATTTAAACGGTATGTGTTTCGGGTCTCATTCTAACAACACCTATTTCTTGTAGACCCATTAATTCTTTGGAAGAAAGGGGTCCTATACGACATTCCAAGTGGACTGTAGTGAATTCCATTTAGATAATATATGGACCCCACAAAAGAAAAAGAGACATTATCACGATCGAGGATCAAAAAACGAACCGAAATTCTTTGACGAAAAGCCTTCTGCGGAGAACGATTTATTAGTGAAAGATTGTTTAGAGATAGAAATGTTATGGCTATCTGAAATTATATCGTCTTAAGAATTGTTTTGTAATAATAAAAAGTTACCAGTCTTGGATAACCCGTCAAGATAGACCCCTCCCTTAGTTCTAAAATGGTTTCAGAAAGATAGTTGGATGGGGTTCCAAAATTAGGGAAAATGTAATTTTCTGATAGGGTACCGGTGTTCAAATACTTTTGTGACCGACTGTACGATCGCTAGTTATACGTTCAAATGAGTGCTATGGCTTCGGGGTTCTGAACACAACATTATGAAAGTAATTTTTATCATAATATAGCCTTTATTATACATGAAGGGGGTGTGACCTTTACCACTGTGGCCCACTTTTGGTTTTTATCATCTTCCAGTTTCAAAATTTAAAGCTAATACATTGGCAGTACAAATGCAACACTCGATGAATTAGCACTTTCTGATAGCTATGTATCATTATCTCAAATACATCAATTTTTGGGTTTTCTACACCGTATTTTAAGCATATGTTATGCAAAATAACCGCAGAAACCACTATTTTACAAATCTTATCTGGTGAATACAACAGTGTTCCACCCGTCTGGTGCATTGTCCTAAATCTGGATTTGATGACACGGACACATGTTTCTATAGCGCCATGAGCTTTCCTGTGTTTTTCATTGTAAAGACATTCTCAAGATAAAATAGGATTTAAAAAAAGGTGTCAGCAAATGCAGGTTTAATGGATAACCACTGCTTCCCAGTAGATTGTAGGGATTTATATTTATTTTAAATAAACAATTTAATTTAATTTTACTTTACTTTCCCATAAGCCTTCATTCCCCTAATTGTCAATGCCAGAATATTTAAATTTGATAGCGCGCGTGAAGTAATGCAAATTCTACTTTGAGGGAAAAAGGTTTAAATACTAAGTTTTAGAAGGGGAAGTTAGACAGTATGGGCGAACATTGTGCTTTTTGTAGCGTGAGCTTCTGCTTTGCATTTTATTGCAGGTTAACGTGGCGTAACATCTATTAATTTGCTGCCCCTAGATTTTTAACGCTCCTTTAGGAAAGAGGATGTTCTGAGCCCTGTAGCGTAATTCTACTATCTGTTAATATCATCAGTTTTTAGTTTAGTTCTTGCTATTTGAGCTACCGTTCGAGTAAGGCGTATTGTGTTAGCGTCAAGTCGATGCATTGTGAATTTTAAAAGAGTTAATAAAGGGTTCTTTTCAGCCTTCCCCTGTGTGGTTTCTGTACGCATCTCAGCTGTTACATTACAAGATAGACGAGAGGGTCCTACACGATAAACAAGATGAGAGAAAATCCTCCATTCCAGACTTTTTCAGCTCACTCAAGCTATATATAAAAGAATCACGAGCACTACCTGGTCATTGTGATACCTTCAAAACTTTCAGATCACATACTTGGAAAAATCTACAGACTGTAAGTCAAAAGAAAATTTCATTCGAAATTTTAATACTGATTTTTAACAGGAAATATAAATGAGGTAACAATAAATCAGTCATTTTTAAGGTAGCTGCTTTTCATTTTTATTAAAAATTTCTTGATAAATATAATAAAACCATACAATCAAATGTTACATTTTAACAAATAAATTAAAAAAGAGCAATTAAAAACGTTGTGAAATGACCATATTTATTATCCCACTGTCGTGCTTGTCGGGATGGCAGAGACGTGACAAAATGTGTTATTGAAAACTTAGAAATGTATTATCCAGAAATACTACTTTTATGTACAAAATATTTACATGTGGATAGAGTATGATTTAAAAAAATACCCTTTGGATTATCCGTTTAAACTTAGGTGTTCTTAATACCCTACGAATTGAATCAGTCACCCTGGCTAAAAACGAAATTCAACTCAGGCGCAAACGGCCTAACAAATGTTCTGCAGACAACTCTCGTCTGAAAACAAACTCTGGCTGTCTCACCTACTGGATTCTCGCCGCGATGGGAGGCAGCTGATTGGCTGACAGCAGCCAGATTCATGACACACACATTTTCCTACCATTTGAACATTAGTGGAAAATTTATTTTTTCAATTAATGAAGACAAACCAGTCAGGCATTGCTGCTTTGTTAATAATAACATGTCAGAAGTCTATTTCACTCACATCTGAAAAACCCGATACGTCGTAAAATTCTCATTGATTTCAAAGAAGTTGATTTTCAGTATTCGGATATTTCTTATATTTATGTACTAGCTGCATGAGAGCAGAAAGCACACGACGAAAAAATCTGGACATTATAGACTGTGTGAAGTAGCACATCAGCAAGCACATAATGAAACTATGCATTCAGCATGAAGCACATCAGCAAGCGCATACTGAAACTGCCAGCTTACAGAATCCGAAGTGAATGCAGAACCTAAAAAATACCACAAATACTAATAATTACCATACTTTTTTTTGAAAATTTATGAAACTTTTAATACAGAATATTTTAATGAAACTAGGAAAGAGATTAAACAATGCAGAAATAAAATATACCACATTAAACACAATTTTTGCTATTTCTTTATGGAAGTATCTGTAATCTTCTGGTAACCTGTAATCAGAAACTTCTGGCAATCTCATATAGCATAAAGAAATTTTATTTTTATTTTTTATTTTTTTTAGATTATTGTTTCATATGACACACATTTTTTAAACTGCACTAAGTTATGCCGCTCAATGTAAAAATTCTCATAATCAAACTAACTGTAAGATGGCATGCATTTCTAAAAGTCAGCAAACGTAATTCATACAAAGAGAAAATGAATTATCCATTTTCATGCTTAAATCAAAGGTCAGTTAATTGAAATAGGCCACCTAAGGGAAGGCATGCTTTTGAGGAAGACCTTTCTCAGGGAAACTAGTCATATTCATGTTACACATGGTGAAAACCATGCATCCGGGATCTTCGCCTGGAATCAAACCCAGGTTGAAATTTCAGTATTGAGTGGTCTTACCCATTTAGGCATTGATGGGAATGTAAACAAAGATATTGGTATTCATGCTAAAGGTGACCTTCTCTGCTTTTGCCTTAACTTGGTTGTGAATATGAATCATGTTGTACGGTTTATCCTAATTTTAATAACAGTTATTTTATGCATCTTTCTTGTCCATTATAGCTTCAGCTTACAATTTCCTACCAGAATGCATTTTCAGAAGCGCGGTAAATGCAAATGAGTAAGAGTAGTATTTAAGTCGATGTTTCATCGACTAGAGAAAGCCTGAGTTCCTGACTAGCGAGGCTTTCCCTTTTGGCTGCGTCTTTCTAATTGCTACGCTCGGCCGTAATTTAGGCCCTTGTTTGACTTCGCCGACTTCATTAAGATTTAGGGGCCAACTACTTAGAACCTTGATAGCTTCGGCTATATCTTTCAGTTAGCTTTAGTTAAGCTTAGTTAAGTTTAATTTCGTATTAATTTAAGTTCAAGCCCAAGTGGAGGCTTTGCTGTACGCTCCGAGTTAGGAGCTGATTGCGACATATTTATTTCGAGAAATAAAGGCAGTTAACCCTCCTTGAGTCTTACGTCTCAGTTTATAAACTTAAGCGATTATTCTCTTATTAGTGTTTGGAGTTTTAGATTATCGAACTGTTAATTAAATAGGTGAAACCCCACATTTGGGGGCCGAAGTGGTTCTTAATGAACCATGCCGCTAGGTAGTGAAAATTTCGCATTGATCCCTTCGACATTTCAATTCCCTCAACTTCAAACAAACCCAATGGAGGAATTTAGATTTATCGTAGAAACAACGAGAATGGAAATGAAGTCAGCTGCAATATTCGACGGGAAAGGATCCGTGATGACATTCCTGGAGCAGTTGGACCTACATTTCACATTATGTCCTGTGAACTAATTGCAGATAATTATCGTCGCTACGTCGAACGTAAAAGGCCAAGCTTTCAGCTGGCGCAAAAATATTGGTAGGAGTTTGTTGGGAATACAGGATCAGAAACGTACACTTGGGAAGCATTTAAAACATTGCTATTGAAGAAAACTTGGGAAAATTTTAAAACATTCCCAGTTGTAAAAGACCGTGCGAAGTTGGAGTCTGAATGGTTTAGCAAATATGAAACCTATTTCGATGAATTAACGGACTTCATCTTAAGGAAGACCCACATTGTCAAATTATTATACGGAAAAACGTACGAGAAGAAAATGAAAATTATCGAAATCATATTACCGCAGCTACTTCCATTAATACAAGACCTTCTTGAAGTCAGGAATCCGAAAACCCTAGAAAGCTTATTTGAATTAGCAGTGAAATTTCAGAGCAGGCGAATAGCCGAAAACACGCGTGCGAGCAACTTTAGGCAGTATTCGAGGTTTAACTCACAGACGAAACCTCAAGATCAACGGAATCCGTATCGGCAAGTAGGGAAAATTGCAAAAACCAGAGAATTAAAGACTGGTCAGTTCAAAGCGTGGGGAAATAAAAAAACAGCTGGATCAAGGGGCATTAAGAAGAATTTAAACTAATCACGGTGACCAAGATGAGGGATAGGTCACAGTCTGGAAAGGAAAATCCCTCAGAAATCAAACTGAATTCGGTAGTCGTACAAAATTTGGCTTTTCCAGAGATCCATATACTATTAAACGATCTCCCTACTACCGCCCTACTGGATAACGGGCTTAATGCAGCTTCCTGTCACAGGTCTTATTTAAAGAGCATTTTCGTCGTTATAGAATATTTAAAACAACAGGACAACGAGTGATTGCTGCAGAAGACAAAAAGTGTGCCTGCATGGGAAAAAGGGGATTGCATGTTCAAATAAAGAACGAGGTGCAAGAAGGAAATTTTTTGGTGGCAATGAATTTGTTAACCGCAGTTATATTGGGGGTTGATTTCTTAAGCGCAGCTAGCGGAAAAACTGATTTCAATAATTCTACTTTACAGGTTAAGATGGATAAAGTTGAAGAGGAAAAAGCCGCAACGCCGGAATTACAATTGAGCCATCTTGAACAAGAAGAAAAAGAGAAGAGAAGAGACTGGTAAGTCGGTTTTCACTGTTATTCGACGAGAAACCTGGATTCTGCCAGATTGTAACACACAATATTCACACTGATGGTGCGCTCCCAGTCCGTTCAAAGTTATGACCGTGTGAAGGGAGACATTCTCTAGCAATACATTAAGAAAATGCTCGAGAACAAAATAATTACGCCAAGTACCAGCCCCTATGCAAGTTCAGTAGTTTGGTGCAAAAAGAAAAATGGACTGCCACTCGCAGATCCGAATTCGTGGAGATTCGCCGCTGACTATCGCAAGTTAAATAGCATAATGAAATACACCATATATCCCTTCCCGATAATAGAGGAAATTATAAGACAGATTCGTTCTACTAAATATATGACTACATTAGACCTGACGTCAGGCTATTTTCAGATTGCAGTAAAACCCGAGGATGTCGAAAAAACAGCTTTTATTACAAAGTCAGGCGTGTATGCCTTTTTTTAAAATGCCGTTCGGCTTAAGCGGAGCTTCGGCTACATTTCAAAATATCATGGATATTTTCTTAAGGCCAGTCTTAGGCAAAAGCACAGTCATCTATCTCGATGATATTATTGTTACTAGGGAAACCATAGAAGAACACAATAAACATTTGGAGGAAGTTTTTACATTATTAAATGAGGCGGGTCTGAAAATAAACCAAAAGAAGTACAAATTTGCAGCCAAGGAATTGAGGTACCTCGGCTATAAAATCTCGAAAAACGGTATTGAAACAGATAATTCCAAAACATTAGCGATTAAAAGTTATCCACCTCCAAATACTGTCTAGAAATTATTTTCTTTTTTGGGATTGTGTTTCTATTATAGAATTTTCATAAAAGGTTTTGCAAAGATAGTTGAAACCTTATTGGTTCTTAAACGAAAAAAGACTTGGTTCACATGAACAGCTGAGGCGAACACTGCGTTTGAAGAATTGAAAAACGCCTTAATTAACGCCGCTCTTTTTAAATTCCCAGAAGAAAACCAAAATTTGAAAACTGCGGCAGACGTTTCAGACCACGCAGCTGGTGCAGTTCTTTCCCAAAATGGGCAACCAATAGCCTTTTTCACCAAAACGCTGAATCAAACTCAGCGTAATTATACCGCAACTGAACGGGAAACCATCGCGGTCTTACTAGGGGTGCAAAAATTCGGCGTTTATTTCGGAAGTCCCCCGATCACTGTATACTCAGATTATGCGGCAGTTGGTCGCTTGTAGTCAGGGTAAAATCTTTCACCCGGCTTATACATTGGACATTAAAACTGCAAGAGTTTAGTTTAATAATAAAACACACTGCGGGGAAAGAAAATGTAGTTGCGGATGCCTTATCAAGAAACAAGATCGATGAAGAGGGAAATATAATTAGATGTATGATGCTAACTGTTAAAATGCTTGAATCCCGTGAAACAGTAATTGCCGAATTAAAAACGGACCCTTAGTTTAAAGGGTCCGTTTACAACGCTCATATCTGGAAGTAATCGAAAATTTTGAACATGTAGGCTTAACGTGTGTTCGCAGTAGGGCGGCCCGTTATGAAATTATTGATAATTTCCTATTTTACACGAAAACAACCAATGATAATCAAGAATATGGACGGTGGTCTCAGCGAGTCTAAGCTTAAATATTTCTGAGGAGCTCCACGATTCGACAATATCGGGACATTTCTTGATTAGAAAAACTTGGCAAAGGGTCCATGAAGCGGTGTATTTTCCGCAATTGCACAAGGTGGTGACGGCATATGTCAGGTCATGTCATTTGTGTCTATTAACTAATGACGTTAATTACAACCCGGCCATTTACTTAAATAACATAAAAACCAATTTCCCAAATGAATTGTTTGACATTGATTTGCTCAGTCAGTAGCCTAGAACAAAAATGGATCTTTATTAACCATTGTGGATTATTTCTCAAACTCGGTGGAAATAATTCCCTTTGAACTGGTGTCAGCAAAAATATTAGCAGATTCGTTTCTAAACAAGTATATTTTAAAATACGGGCTCGAAGTAAAAGTAATATCAGATAATGGTAGGAAGTTTGTAAGTAATTTATTTGAAACCCTTTGCACAGGTCTTGGCATACGCCACCTGAAGATGATACGTTATAGACCGCAATCGAATATTGCGGAACGTGTAAGTAAGAATATAGTTAAAATTATTCGGGAATATGTTAAGAATTATCATGACCGTTGGGAAAACTGAGTCAATCAGTTAGGCTTTGAATTGGGAAGAGCAAAACATTACCACACAGAAAACCCTGCAGAATTATTTTCAGGTAGAAAAATATTAACGCCACTGGACAAGTTATTTTTCGTTCAGGAAGGGCAAGAAGATTTTAAGTTGAAGGATATCCAGAAAATTATTAATGAGACCATCAAAAAAATCTGATGCGGCAAGGTAGAAACAAAAAGGTTACTATGATAGAAATACACCCAATATAGAATATACGGTCGATCAAAAAGTGTTAAAATTAAAGCATTCCTTATGGTCTGCCCCAGGAAGCAGGGCAGCTAAATTTGAACCCAGTTTTGTTGGGCCGTTCATTATTCATAATTCTGAATTGAAATTCATAACAATTCATAATAATGTTTGAAAGAATAAATATTCCACGTTTGATTTAAAGGCAGAAAATGGCCAGCAAATAATTGCTATCATTGACCATGTCAAAACTTATTGTAGTCGTACTGACTTCCAAGCTTTAAAAGATTTATTGCAGGATCCTGGGAGTACACCAAGAACCTCGATGTCTCCACCGCCGAGCAGGAATCGCCCAGCAACAAAAAGGAAACAAGCTGAGAGCACCGAAGAAATTTCCGCGAAGCGAACGCAGCAGCAGCCGCAAGGTCCAGGCTTAGCGAAAAAGAAGAAAACGCAAAAGAGAAATGTTCCTCTACAGTAGAAGCAATTTCCGATGGGGAACTGGAAAACGTTCATGGATAGCGTTCCAGGAAAACGACTAACTCCGAAACACAACCCAACCACTTCAAAAGAGGCCACGGGAACTTTGCAGCGAATAATGGCCAAAGGAAAAAGGTCAGTCGACGTGATAGCGGTACCGTTTAGGCAAGCCAGAAACCCCAAGAGGAGGTTTAAAGATCCCCAGCAACGAAGTGGGCCCCAGGAGCTAAAGAGAAAACCGGAGTTCCAAAATCCTCAGTCGATCAGGAAATCAGCGCGTTTAACCGACACAGGGAGGAAACGAAAGAAAATTTCGATGGAGCATACTAGCCATCCAAGGAGAAGGAGGAAACTTCATTTTTTATGACATCCTACTTTCGAGCAGTTCCGTCACCTCAGAATGGAGGATTTGAAAAACCAAAACGATAAATGAAAAACTTCTTTGGTTGCTTATTTTGCATTAAAAGTTCAAATTATGTCATGTTGCTTAAAGTTGGTAAGTGCTCTTTAGAGCAAGAAGTTTCAATTCGCAAGTTTTCGAGAATTTAGTTTGTAATTATATTTTAAGCAGAAAGATTTTTGAATTCGCAAGTTGGCGAGAAATTATTTTGTAAATACCTACTTTTTGAGAATTCTCAAGTTCCGAGAAACTAATTTGTGAATATTTTTAGTGGAAAGACTTCAATTGAAAATGTGTTAACTTAGGGTAAGATTGTAGCAAAAGTTTGTACATTTTGTATAGCAACTATAACTAATGATGTAAAGTGAATTTGAAAATAGTGCATATTAAAATGTTGTATTGAAAGTAGAAGTGTTCATGTCAGTTGCAAAAGTAGTGTAAAATTAAACTAGTGAAAATATAAGTTTTGGTCAAAGTATGACTGTAGAATACTTATTATAACAAATGAATACAAAGAAAGGAGAGATTGAATGTGTTTAAAGTTAGGCTCTCCAGGCTTCACTTAAGAATTTAAATTAAGCTCTATGGTAGTGCATTAGATCTAGTTTTGTGTTTAAGGACTCTTCTGAGATCTGGAATGTCAAGTTCTAACAAACCATATTTGTTGTGTAGATGGTAGAAGAGATTCGCGAAAATACAACGTTAACACACTTCAGAACAATATCTGGAGAGCGTGGGGGGAAGGAGACTTAAATTTTGAGTGAATGAAAGCTGTTTGAGGGCCAAAATAATTTTAATAAAGGTATAGTGGTAAGGAAAGTATAAATTGGATGTGAAAGAATGCCACTAACATTGTTTCCTTCCTGTTAACTTGGAAGGACAAAGACTGAATATCTTGCTGCAGAAAGAAGCAGATGTTTGTTCCCAATCAAATTGTAAAATTTGTGAAAGGTATATTTTTTTCTTAGTTTTAGTCTAGCTTTAGGAATGTTTGTAAAGTTGGCTCTAAACAGGAAAAATTTAATGATGAAATTCTTTCAAGAAAGCACAATTACTACAAGTTTAAACTTTGATATGAAGGAGTTTTGTAGAATTTACACTCTTAAACAAGGTAGTTTTGAAACCTTATTCTTCGAGTAGTTAAACTCTGGTGGGGAAAGATGTACGATTTATCCTAATTTTATAACAGTTATTTTAAGTTTACGCATCTTTTCTATCCCTTCTAACTTCAGCTTCAATTTCCTACCACAATGTGTTTTCAGAAACTCGGTTAATGCAAATGAGTAAGAGTAGTATTTAAGTCGATGTTTCACTGAGTTCGTTAGAGAGCCCGAGTTCCTGACTAGTGCGTGTTTGCCTTTGGCTACCTCTCTCTAAGCTATTTCTACGCTCGGCCGTACTTTAGGTCTTTGATTGACTTTGAAAATTTTGAACATGTAGGTTTAACGGCTATTCGCAGTAGGGCTACCCGTTATGAAATTATTGATAATTTCCCATTTTACACGAAAACAACCAATGATAATCAAGAATATGGACGGTGGTCTCAGCGAGTCTAAGCTTAAATATTTTTGAGGAGCTCCACGATTCGACAATATCGGGACATTTCTTGATTAGGAAAACTTGGCAAAGGGTCCACGAAGCGGTGTATTTTCCGCAATTGCACAAGGTGGTGATGGCATATGTCAGGTCATGTCATTTGTGTCTATTAACTAATGACGTTAATTACAACCCGGCCATTTACTTAAATAACATAAAAACCACTTTTCCAAATGAATTAGTTGGCATTGATTTACTCGGTTCCTGCCCTAGAACAAAAAGTAATAAAAACAGACTGCTGTTAACCATCGTGGGTCATTTCTCAAAATGGGTGGAAATAATTCCCCTTAAACGAGCTTCAGCAGAAATAGTAGCAGATTCGTTTCTAAGCAAATATATTTTAAAATACGGGGCCCCAGTAAAAGTAATATCAGATAATGGTAGCCAGTTTGTAAGTAGTTTATTTGAAAACATTTGCAGCGGCCCAGGCATACGCCATCTGAAGATGGTACCTTATAGACCGCAACCGAATATTGCGGAACTTGTAAATAAGAATATAGTTAGAATTTTTTGGTGACGTGTTAAGAATTATCATGACCGTTGGAACAGCTGTGTCAATCAGTTAGGCTTTGCCTTGAGAACAGCAAACATTATATACCACATAGAAAACGCCCGCTGAATTATATTTAGGAAGAAAAATTTTAACGCCACTGGACAAGTTATTTTTCGTTCAGAAAAGACAAGAAGAGTTTAAGTTGAAGTATATTCAGAAAATTATTAATGAGGCCATCAAAAATTCAGATGCGGCAAGTCAGAAACAAAAATTATATTACCATAAAAATAGACGCGATGTAGAATATACCGTTGGCCAAAAAGTATTAAAAATCAAACATGCAATATCGTCGGTACTCGAAAGCAGGTTTGCTAAATTTGAGTCCAGGTTTGATGGGCTATTTGCTATAGAAAGAATTAAAAAGTCAACGTTTTATTTAAAGGCAGAAAATAGCAAACAAATAATTGCTAATGTTGACCATCTCAAGCCATATTATAGTCGTACTGATTTCCAAGTTCTAAAAAATTTATTGCAGGATCCTGGTAATGCGTCAAGTACCTCGATGTCTCCGCTGCCGAGTAAGAATCCCCCAGCAACCAAAAGAAAACAAGCTGAGAGCACTGAAGAAAGTCCCGCGAAAACGCAGCAGCAGCCGCAGGGTTCAGGCTCAGCGAAAGAGGAAGAGAAACAAAAAAAAAAATTCGTCTACATCAGAAGCAAGTTCCGATGGGGAAGCGGAGAAAGCCCATGGATAATATTCCAGGAAAACGACTAATTCTAGAACACAAGTCAACCACTTCAAAAGAGGCCACAAGAACGTCGGAGCGAAGAATCACGAAAGGAAAAAGGTCAGCTGACGTGGTAGCGGTTTTTTTTCCAACAAGCCAGAAATCCCAAGAGGAGGATTAAAGATCCCCAGCAACAAAGCCGGCCCCAGGAGCTAAAGAGAAGACCGGAGGTCAAGAATCCTCAACCGATCAAGAAGTCAGCGCGTTTCACTGACAAAAAAAACGTAAGAGAATGCCGATGGAGAGGAGAAACCAGCCAAGCCGAAGGAGTAGACTGCAAGTGCTGTCCTACCTTTGAGGAGTTCTGCTTGATTAGGGTGGAAAAGTTTAGAAGAAAAAAAGATAATTGAAAGTTTTCCTTTTTTCCTATTTTGCGTTGAAAGTTCGATTTATGTCATGTTGTTTAAAGTCGTTAAATGCTGTGTAAGATTCTATTGCCTATCTGTTGTGTAGAATCTGGAGAAATAGTGATTGCATCGAAGAAGGGTTAAAACTGCCCTTTATTAAACTCTTTAAATTATTTACAATGCGTCAACTTGACGCTAACATACTACGCCTCTGCTTGGGCGGTAACTGAAACAGTAGAATCAAACTCAAAATTGGAGATATTCACAAGTAGTAGAATTAAACTACAGGGCTCATACAATCCTGCATCCTACAGGGCGTAGATGAGTCTAGCGGCAGCAAGATAATAGCTATAAAGCCACGTCTAATCAGCAATAAATGCTAAGCGGAAGCTTGCGTATAACCACGCACAGGGATTTCCCAGACTCTCTCTAACATTCCTTATTGGAACGTCGATATTTAAACTTTTTCTCCCACTGCTAGAATTTGCATTTCTTAAATTTTACCAAATTTAAATATTCTGGCACTGACAATTAGCGGAATGAAGGTTTATAGGAAAAATTAAATCTAACTGGTTATTTAAAATAAATATAAATCCCTACAGCTGTTTGAAGCAAAAAGTTGAAATTCGCAAGTTTGTGAAGATGTAGTTGTAATTATCTTTTGCGAGAATGTAGTTGAAATTATCTTTCAAACAAAAAAAAAAATTGTTTTTCGAATTCGCAAGTTGGCGAGAATTTATTTTGGAAATACCTTTTTGAGGATTCTCAAGTTGCGAGAAACTAATTTGTGAATATTTTTAGTTAAAAGACTTCAATTTAAAATGTGTTAACTTAAAGAAAAATTGTAGCAAAAGTTCATAAATTTTGTTTAGCAACTATAACGAATGATGTAAAATGAATTTTAAAATATTGTATTAAAAGTAGAAATGCTAATGTCAGATGCAAAACTACTGTAAAATTAAACTAATAAAACAAATGTAAGTTTTGGTCAAAGCATGACTGTAAAATACTTTGTATAAGAGATGAATAGAAAGAAACTATCGGTTGAATGTGTTTAAAGTTAGGCTCTCCAGGCATTACTTAAGATTTTAAATTAAGTTGTATTTTAGTACATTAGAAGTAGTTTTGTATTTAAGGAGCCTTATGAAGTCTCGAATGTCTAGCTCTAACAAATAATAGCTGTTGTGTAGATGGTAGAATAGTTTCGCGGAAACACAACATTAACACACTCAATTCATTCAGAACAATTTCTGGAGAGTGTGGGAAGAAGGAGATTTAAATTTTGTGTTATGAAAGCTGTTTGAGGGCCAAAATAATTTCGATAAAGGTAGAGTGGTGAGGAAACTATAAATTGTATGTGAAAGCTAACATTGTTTCCTTCCAGATAAGTTGGAACGATCAAGACTGAAATTCTTGTTCCAGAAAGAAGAAGATGTTTGTACTCAGGCAAATTATAAAAATTATGAATGCATTTTCTTAGTTTTAGTCTAGTGCCAGAAATGTTTGTAAAGTTGGCCCTAAACAGGAAAAGTTTAATAATGAATTTCATTTAAGAAAGCACAGTTGCTACAAGTTTAAACCTTGATGTAAAAGAGTTTTGTAGAATTTACACTCTTAAACAAGGTCGTTTTGAGACCTTATTCTTCGAGTAATTAAATTATGGTGTTGAAAGATGTAAGGTTTATCCTAACTTTAACAACAGTTATTTTAAGTTTATGCATCTTTTCTGTCCATTCTAGCTTCAGCTTACAATTTCCTACCAGAATGTATTTTCAGAAGCATGGTTAATGCAGATAAGTAAGAGTAGTATTTAAGTCGATGTTTCACCGACTTCGAGAGAGAGCCTGAATTCTTAACTAGCGCGCCTTTGCCTTTTGGCTACGTCTCGCTCATTGCTACGCTCGGCCGTACTTTAGGCCCTTGTTTGGCTTCGCCGACTTAAGTAAGATTTAGGGGCCAACTACTTGGAATCTTGATAGCTTCGGCTATATCTTTCAGTTAGCTTTAGTTAAGCTTAGTTAAGTTTAATTTCATATTAATTTAAGTTCAAGCCTAAGTGGAGGCTTTGCTGTACGCTCCGAGTTAGGAGCTGATTGTGTCATATTTATTTTGGGAAATAAAAGGTAGTTAACCCTCCTTGAGTCTTACGTTCACACACTTAAGCGATTATTCGCTTATTACTGTTTGGGGTTTTAGATTATTGAATTGTGAATTAAATAAGCGAAACCCCACAATGTGATAATTGGTTAGGAACATGAATCCTGTGATACATCTGCCTGATGATAAATCATGATACGTATTTTTTGTCCTTCTTTTTATAGTGCCAACAGTGAGACAATAGAATTTCTATCGAGCCATCTTAAACAGTTGCAGGAATATGAGAGAACCAACGACTGCAATGCTGCCCCATCACTTTATTGAATTGTGATGACAATCTGTTAAGAACAGAGCAAATTTTTTGGCCATGTTGAAAGATACTGGGACAATGGTTCTCTGAATAAAAAATAGGTATGGCTATCAGTTTTGTTTTATACCCGATTATAGTAGTAAAATTATGTTTATTGACTAATCTGAAACACAACAATGTTAATGGACAGAAAGATTGCTGAAATTGCTTTCTCAATGTGTTTAAAGTACAATGATGACCATTGACGGATATGATAGATCCACTTCAGGGCCATGCCAAGGCAGTTTTCTAGCCATGCTGGATAACTTAGTATAATAATCTCTTAATGTCATAAGAGTAAGTACGTAACAGTTTGTTTGCACTTACTTATTTACTGCTGTTTTTCATGCAGTTTATTAGGGTAACGTTATTAGTTTATTTGGTTTTGAATCATGTTTCACGGGTTGACATTCGTGAAACATGATTCAGAACACATGATTGTCATTTACTGTGAGAATACCAAGATATTTGTATTTACATGAAATTCTGTGATAACTTTTCAAATTATTGCATAAATGCTTTGATGATCTACCGATGTGTATACACATTCGTGTGTAATTATTACGCAAGATCAATAACAAATAGCCAAAATTACATAACCACACTGTAAGAACAGGGAACACATACTTTATGAGAAAATTAACTAATGAATTCCATTGCGACATTTCAAAAGGGTTGCTTAAATTCTAAGTATTCTAAATAAATTCTAATCAGTATTTCGCCGTTTTTCCAAACGTCCTGCCAAATCACTTCAGCCATCTTGTTTACAGTCGCTGTTAAGGGTTGGCGGCAGCTCAGGTGTGGTTGCGAAATCTACCATGATAATGACGTATTTGCAAAAGGCGTATCTCCAGAGCGTTGCATTAGGATTCGGTTTTGCAGAGCAAAAGCAGTTACCATGATAAGAGTTGCACTTGGATTCGCCCCTTCAACTGCAACGCTCTGGTAAATTTGCAAAGTTTAGCTGGTAAGAAGCGTTTCTATTATCGCCTGGTAAGTCTATAAGGCATTTCTCCCGCCTTCTTTGCATGCCTTCGTTGTGTAGTGGTCAGCACGCTCGACAGGTAAGCGAGAAGTCCGTGGTCCGATACCCGGCGAAGGCGTTGCTCATTTTTTATTTCTCCTGCTTTCAAACAAATACCTAATGACTCTACAAGTCCAATCCAAGTGCAACGCTTTACCGCTCTGGCAAATGATGACGTCAAAATAGCAACCGAAAGCCGGTTAGCTCTCCTGCCAGGAGAAGCTATCCGATGAATTACATCAATTATTCAATGAGACTGCGTTTCAGTGCAAACAAAAGATTTTCGATTCCCACGATTTCTCTGAGCTCAGGAATGTTTACGTTTCCGTATTGTGTGTTTTCCTTTTAAAAATAAAGGAATACGAAAATGCAACGATCGTGAAATTTTTCCGTGAAAGAATGTGAAGTTCTACTAAGATCTTTGGAAATTTATAAAGAAATAGTAACCGGTGAATTGGGAAAATCAAATGTCGATGTCAGTTACAAAGAATTTGTAACCGATGAATTAGAAAAATCCTATGCCAATGAACAGACAGAGGCATGAAAGAGATTACCAAGATTTTGAATTCGGTAGATTTAAGGTACAGACATAATACTTATATCAAAATCATGTGGCACACATTTGCAGTCGAATGCAGCAAACCGCACAGAAATCGGATCATTAGTTCTCGAGATATTCGAAAAATTTTCTTGGCGAGAAAAGCATTTTACGCATAACCACATGAATATCTCCGGGACGCATCGTTCGATTTTCATGCGGCTTGTTGTATTCGAAAGCATTTTTGTGTACCACCCTTTTAATATAAGATTTATGTCTGTACCTCAATTAGGGAGCAAGCGGTGTCATGGGCGGCAGCCACCGTTTCATAGGAAATTGCACCCTATATATGATACAGACATAACACTTACATCAAAATTATGGCGTATGCATTTGCATTGGTACTGTACTGAAAGGTATCCCTTGAAAAAAAATAAAACTGCTACAGGTATTGCATATATACCTTTTCAACGTATTCCTGCGAAGTACCCTGACGTTTCTCCGATCTTCTTGAGCTGTTTCTAAACCCACCACGACTGATGGACTCCAGATAGAGGAAGAGCAATTTAAATCAATACCACTGGAAATTTTACGAAAAGCCTTTATAGCATGGAAATCATGACACAGACTTATTGCCCAGAAAAATGGCTATCAGCTAAAACGTTTAAAAAAATACATTGATTTTTAAACATTAATTAAATGATAATTAAATAAAAATAAAACTAATGCTCTAAAGCAGCCTTTCTCAGTCCTTCTAGGGTAATATAAAATTAAATTACTTCTAGTTAAGCGTATTGAAAGATATATTTTCTGGCAGTAACAAATGCTAAGTAAATTACAGTCGAAGGGTAGATGAGTGTGGTGGTTCACACAACATTATAATTTATAAGTGGTCTCAAGTTGAAAAACGTTTCAGAAACGCTGTTCTAAAGCATAAAAAATTTAATTAAATAACATAACTTACTCACTTATGAAAGTAATTCAATCACATCCAAAGAGAAAGATAAACACGCACAATTTTGGAATGATGCGATAAAATAATTTAAAACTGTCACTTTTGAATATTTCAGAAGAAAGAAAACAGTAGACAAAGGAAAATTTATCGTGTCTGTCTTTTGTTTTTAAATTTTTATTTCCAATAAAAGATTTGCAAGAATAATTTGTTTAAACATGGATTTCATTGGATATTTTTGCCTTCAAAAGAATTACAAAATATTAACAACAGCTCTGTCATACGTAATATAGCATTCATTTGATTATTTCCATTCGATGACATAAATATGACAAAATGAAAATAGTCTTGAAATCCGAAGTTCTTATATTTTGTTAAATTACCATATGTACTCTCATATTTCCCTCACTTTTTAACTCATTTTATTCCTTGAAAATTCCAAGGGGCTAAATGAAATTTTGATGTCGAGAGTTCAACGAAAAACTCTTATCATTAAATTAATAAGTATATAGTGAAATACGTTAAACACGAAAACGCTTAAAGCGAAATATCGGTTAACGCGAAATAACACAACTGTCCCGACAAACTACTATATATTTTCATGCATTTTTTTTTTTAACACGAAACGATTTCCCTTCTAGGAATGAACAAAATACAGGAAACACCAGCCGCGCAGGCGATATTTAAGAAGGGTGTGAAATGAAAGAGAGGTGATTTCGCTTGTTTCGTAGAAAGGAGGCTAACTTGGCTTTGAAATACCCTCGGAATAGCCTGAGACAAGAGCCAGTTTTGTTTATTTAAGCTACTTTCACCCTCCTCCCCTACGAACATCTCCTCTCTCGTCAGCTGGCTTTGGAATTCAGTGACGGGTACATCACAGTGTGTGTAAAAATCAGTGAGTTTGGTTAGTCCCGAAAGAAATGGAGAAGGAGGATATCGAAACTGACTCTACGCTTAATGAAATGTTTGATAAAAGTTTCTGTATTATTGGAATGTTCTACTGTATCATAGAAGAATTCGTAGATGATGATAATGTGTGTACAGCCCCAATTATGACAGACAAACACAGTTTGGAATTTGTTCAAAGCTAAAAAAATATCAATGATGCAGATTCCGACGACGAAAATGAAATGAATAATATGGCATGGGAATGGGAATAGGATTTGGATGGCATGTGAATAGGAATAAATCTCCTATTCCCATGCCATCCGAAACGAGAAACATCTTCAAAAGTATGCGCAGTTATTTAGACGCACATTCCAATGGTGAAATGAATAACAAAATGGACGACATCGAACAATTTGTTGACATTTTGATGCTAAAAGAGACAATTCAAAGAAAAATATCAGATTGTTTTCCAAAAGCTCAACAAATGTTTTGTTTTTCAAAAAACTTAAAAATTTTGTATTAAGTTTTTGTGGATGTTTTTGTTTCATTGATTTTTACTAAATACATACATATTTGCATATCTGTGTATATAAAATGTACTCTAATAAACTTAATTTTGTTGAATATATGTTTTTCTTGGCAATATCCTTTAACACGAAATTCTTTTAACACGAAAAGTATTTCAGTCCCCTCAGTTTTGTGTTAAACGATTTTCATTGTATATGAATACGTGTAAAGCTGCTGGCAAAAACTTACCCGATTCTGGATGGATATTAAATTTAGTTTTAATTATCGATTTTAGTGCATTTTCTTTATTTCTACATTGTGCATTGCCCTTGAACTGAGGGTAAAAGTGAAAATGTTTTGTTAAGTTATGTAATTTAAATCTGGAGAATTTATTATGGGTAAAGACCTATAAAATTGAGTTTGGAAAAAAGAAAATGTAACATTCAAGTGGTACGAGAAACAGACAAACATTTTATGAGTAAAAATACATAGAATACAAGAGAAGAAAATATCAAAATTTCACCAGGCTTCTAGCGCTCTAAATTTAACCAGTTTCGTTTGACTAGTTTTGTTATGGTAAAGCACGGGAATGCCTATGGGAAGGAGACTTTCTAAGGGAAGCTGACTCTTACCTCCGTTACACATCATCACTTAAGAAGCTCTACGCAACGCCGAGAATCTCATAATGTGTTTTATGTTTATTCCTTTATCTTTTCCACAGAACAAGTACTCCAGCTTCATTAATTGCTGTTGAGCATGATTGCCTGGTGTACATGAATCGACAGATCATCTCAAATACAAGCAAGTCTGAATTCTGCAATTTCTCTTGCATGATATTTTGCTACTATTTTTCATTCCAAAATGATTTTTCAGCTTTTAGAAGCGATACCAATAGATAGCTGTCCATTCCATCTAAGTTCCTGGGAAAGTAGACTAAGGCAGAACAAAACTGTAGAATCTAATCATCAGCTGATAATATTCTGCTGTAACTAAGGAAGACTGGAAGGACTAGCTGGAAGCGAACCGCACGGAGCATGGCAAGAACGTTCCATACTTGCAACTACTTTGCCTTTCGGAGAAAGAGAGATGCCCATTCTCACGGAATATATAGGTCTTACATTTTCATCCTTATCAACACCTCCGCAGGGAATTAATTTCTAGAGAGCGCTGTCTTTGTATTTTGTATCCACATCATTCCTTTTTTTATCTCCGTGCTAGGTGAGGAAGAAGTTGAATGAATGGTCCTTGAAATGCACGTGAAAAGAAAGGCAATCTGAGAAGTTTAACAGTATTTATGTGAAGATCTTAACTTCCTGAATTCAATAATTTCAAGTTGAAACTTATACGAGTGAGATCAAAAGTTTCCGAATCGTGAATTAAAAAAGTTACGGAAATATGCTTGAGAAAGAGTAAATACAGTAATTAATAATACATTTTTATTTATAAATAAGAAAAACAAAATTTGTAAAACATTAATCATTAACTTTACATTAATTAATTAAATTTACATTAATTAAACATTAATTAATTAAATCTACATCAATTAAACATTAATTAATGAAGTTTACGTTAATCTCACTGATCAGCATTTTACGTACTGCGTTTGATAGAACCATATACATATTGTTGCAAAGTTTATTTTAATTAACATGCTATTTCTTATTCTGAATCTTTATGCACTTTTACTGTTTCATATACTTTACCAGAGAATGTAAATTAAGTGAGTTTTAATAATGAGCGAGAATCTTAAATTTAGAAATAAATGTTTAGCAGTTAAGGCTCGGAGCGCGGTCATTCTGATTATTTCTCATGGAGTGATGTGCTGGCTAACAGAGGAACCATTTTCTTAGTCTTTAATACTTTGAGTTATAAATACCGAGCTAATATTATATTACCAGGCCTCAAGCAGCAGCCTGACAGAATACAAATCAAACTACAGTATATTCAAGCTAATGTACAGTGCGGGAAAAAAAAAAAAAAAAAGGACAGTTCAATATCTCCCGTTCTACTGGGCCGATTGACGGAATTCAAATTGCGCTTTTCATGTCTCGAAAGCGCGACTTAGGATATATATTAGATTTATATATAGCATCATTCTAACATAGGTATTTTGACACAAAATCGGACCTTTTCTAAAATAACATAGCAATTTTTTCCATATTTCGATTCTACGACTCAAATTATACCTAAATATTAAATTTTGCACATTTGCTTTGAAATTTACGGAGAAATTCATAAATTTAACTTGGCGAATTTTTTTTAGTTTGAGCCAAGAATAATTCACTTGGCGAACTTCTTAATATGTGGCAACCTATTTTCCTTCCCTTCCATTGTGCAGCGGAGGAAAAAAAGTCACAACGTTCCTGTCTTTTTACATTGTGGATAAGAGGGAAAAAAGTCACATCGTTCTACTTTCAAATAATTTTAACAAAGTGCGTAAACCACATTTTCGTTATTATCGCTTTCAACAAATATGCCAAACTTCAAAACGCGCCAATATATAAATTCATGTATATCTTCGAAAAATTTGAATAAAAAGCTCTAATTTTTTCCAGGTATGCTAAGAAATAAATCTACTTTAAGATGATTGTAAAAATTTTATAGGTCATAATTCAAAATGTTTTTCGAAAAATTTATAAAAATTATTTTAAAATACAAATTTAAAAAATAAATTATAAAAAAAATGGGCGAATTTTGTTTAGAATGAACCTAAATTTCGAACTGTATAAGAAGGAGTCAAATAAGTTTCATAAAAAAAAGAGATATTAATAAATATATATCAAATTCAATTAACACTGAGGAGCTAAAATTTTGAGAGCTAATTTTTGAAAAACTGCTTGTGCAATTTTTACAAAACAATATTGGCATGTCATTTCAGAAAAGGTCCAGTTTTGTGTCAAAATATCTATATTTGAACAATGCTATATATAAATCTAATACATATCCTAAGTCGCGCTTTCGAGACATGAAAAACGCAATTGAAATTTCGTCAATCGGCCCAGTAGAACGGGAAATATAGAACTGCCTCTCTCTCCTTTTTTTTTTCGCACTGTACCAATAAATATATTTTTTTATATGCTGCTATCAGTTTGTGCTACAGGTTTCCAAGTCAAGACGGGACGAAAACTCGTTTATCGGTCTAGTAAGGTTACTTTAAGTTTATTCGACTGTAACTTCATATAATAGAACCATACACACAGACATATATGTAAATCAAATCACTAACTTTAATTTGCATTAGTCCCATAACTCTCCATTTAAATTTGTTTATTTCCCCTTTCCATCTGAAAAACAGTAACTGCTTTTAATAAACTCTCCCAACTGCATCATTTCAAAATTAATCAAGGTCGTATAATTCTCACATAATGCTATGACGCAGGTTTGCATAATGCTTTTAACGCATAATAATTTCAGATTTCGGAATGAAATTTTAACAGCCTCTGGGGAAATTGTAAACCACCAAAATCAAATAACTCTGGACAGGCTTTCATCTTAGACATGTCGCATTTCGTTCTTTTGCTTCTCTGCAGCCAACATGCTGCTTCTTTCTTCGAATCTAATTTAAAAATGCAAAACATTCTTCAAGAACAGGTGCGACAAGTTACGTATGGCAGTATATGGCAGGAATAAAAGAAATGTTTAACCAGCCTTAATAACTGCTACTATCTTTATGCATCAAAATTTAAATCCTTACAAGCACACAGACACACACATATATATATACACTGAAGTGACAAAAGTCATGGGATACCTCCTAATATTTTGTCGGTCCTCCTTTTGCCCGGCGAAGTGCAGCAACTCGACGTGGCATGGACTCAACAAGTCGTTGGAAGTCCCCTTCAGGAATATTGAGCCTTTCTGCCTCTATAGACGTTTATAATTGTGAAAGTGTTGACGGTGCAGGGTTTTGGGCAAGAACTGACCTCTCGATGATGTCCATAAATGTTCGATGGGATTCATGTCGGGCGATCTAGGTGGCCAGATCATTCGCTGGAATTGTCCAGAATGTTCTTCTAACCAATCGCGAACAATTGTGGCCCGGTGACATGGCGCATTGTCATCCATAAAAATCCCATCGTTGTTCGAGTACGTGAAGTCCACGAATGGCTTTAAGTGATCTCCAAGTAGCTGAAGGTATTCATTTCCAGTCAATGATCAGTTCAGTTGCACCAGAGGACCGAGTCCATGCCATGTAAAAACAGCCCAGACCATTATAGAACCACCACCAGCTTGAACAGTGCCTTGTTGACAACTTGGGTCCATGGCTCCGTGGGGTCTGCGCCACACTCGAATCCTACCATCAGCTCTTACCAACTGAAATCGTGACCCATCTGACCAAGCCACGGTTTCCCATTCGTTTAGGGACCAACTGATATGCTCACGAGCCCACGAGAGTCGCTGCAGGCGATGTCGTGCTGTCAGTAAAGGCACTCGAGTCGGTCTTCTGCTGGCATAGCCCAAGGAAGACAAATTTCGCCGCACTGTCCTATCGGACACGTCCCTCATACGTCCCACATTGATTTCTGCGGTTATTTGACGCAGTGTTGCTTGTCTGTGAACACTGACAACTCTACGCAGACGTCGCTGCTCACGGTCGTTAAGTGCAGGTGGTCGGCCACTGCGCTGTCTATGGTGGGATGTTATGCCTGAAAATAGATACTCTCGGCACACTCTTGACACTGTGGATCTCGGAATGTTGAATTCCCTAACGATATCCGAAATGGAATGACCCATGCGTCTAGCTCCAACTACCATTCCGCGTTCAAAGTCTGTTAATTCTCGTCGTGCGGCCATAATCACGTCAAAGCCTCTTCACATGAAAAACGTGAACACAAATGAAAGCCCTGCCAAAGCACTTAGCATTTATGCATTTTCTACGCTATACTACTGCCATCTGTATATTTGCGTATTGCTATCCCATGACTTTTGTCACTTCAGTGTATATATATATATATATATATATGTATTTAGTTCTAACAAACGCAGAAATTCTTTAATGGAAAATAGATATAACCGATAAACAGTGTATATATCCGATAAACAGTAAATCCCGATAAACAGT
>KK112649.1:43886-130580 GCA_000611955.2 Stegodyphus mimosarum
TTTTCTTGATCCTTTTCGCTTTAGTAAACAAAAATATTATATGCTAATATACTGCAGTTCTTTGCACAAAATTTCAGAGCACATTTCAAACACATACGTGTTTTGTTTTTAAATTGCACACTAAAACTGCAATTTAAGAACTTGCGCATATGTTAAGTCTTTCTCATTAAAATTATAATTAAAGAAAGAAATATTTGCTGATAAATATTCAAGCTTTGAGGCACATTGCTAGTAATAAAAAGTTCTGTTATACACATGGAGCCAACTGTATTTACAAAAAAACTCTTTTGCAGAGCTTATCAGTATGCTTCAAATAACTATAAGAAATTTCAGTGTGCATATAATAATAGTAGTACATACTTTGAATGAAAATATTAAAGACAATTAGCACTTAGGATAATTTATAAGGAACAGTAAAGCCAATACTTAGCTGAAATTATTGCAGGCATTAAGAGAATTTATTTAGCGAGTAATAATAATTATTATTAAGTAAAATGCCTTTATAACATAAGCTAAGTTTTCAGCATCTTTTTTCAAAGCTAGCCTAAGGGAATCAAAATGTATCTATCAGTAGAGAATGTTTAGCATTCAAAACACCTACTTACATATTTAAATAAGCCCTATCAGCAAATTTTCTACGAGATCTGATTTAGTTAGACATCAAGCATGTTTGTGTATTTTGCACTAAGTTTAGAAATATGCTACATGAATAACTGCAAGAGACACTTACGATTTACAAACGAAGCACTTAGTAATCCAGCAATAAGGCTGCTTAGGATTTTCTGTAGCTTTGCAATTGCTGAAAATAACAGTTTAATGCAGCATATGTTACCTATGACGAATATTCAAAAGAAAAATTAGCAGAGGATTTTTTTTTAGTCTTCAGTTTGACTGAACATCATGATGAAAAAGAGGCAAAAGAAAGAGAAGGAGGATATGGAAATAAAACGCATTAGAATATATTTCTCTTATGATGAAAATGTATGCATAACACGCGATGTTATGCATATTTACTCCTGCATTATAAAATTGTAAATTCCTGAGTAGTTATTTTAATTTATATCTTATCCTGTCCTTTTTTATTTCGTAAATATGCGAGAGCGAAATTATAAAGCTAACACTAAGAAGAGGTTAGGGACAGGTAATATATAATTTGTGTTAACTTAAATCGGTAAACAGTAGCTTGCACGAGTTGAACGATAGCTTGTAATAATACGCTAACTTTAATTATTGTTGTTAGTACTTCTGTCCCTCACACTGCCCGTTAGCCGAAGATGAAAGAAGACTGCGAGTGGTAGGGGGTAATTTCTGAATTTATGAAATGTAGCAGCTAGTAAGGTGTAAAGTAGTTCAAGGCGTAATCTAAATTTGTCTTGTTGAACTAGAATTTCTAAACTATACATTTTACCTGCCAAGAGTAGTTTTTGATGATTTTATGTCACCCACAAGTAACAGGAAGTAATATTGTCTTGGAAGTGTTACACATGATTTAGTTATTAAGGTATAACTCACCTACACTTGATATTCAGAATCCCTGAATAAGATGGACCTAATTTTAAATTACTATATGTGTTTTATCTTAAATAAATTTTTGCAGTTTTTATATCAAAATAATGAGCAAAATGTCCAAGTTTTGACCATTGGGAGGGAAAAGGTAATCTTAACATATGCAGAAGTTTTGCTCAGCACTATTTAATGAGTGTCCTGCTCTTTAACCAACCATTTCACATAAACTCAGAGGCCGTGCAACAAAAAGCTCAGTGCGTGTTGTGGTACGTAGAATTTAAATATTTGTAATTGTTCCACAGAATTTTTGGCAAGTATTTTCGAAACTCAACCGCTCGTTGCAAAATGATCACATTGTTGCCATTGATATACGATCACACAAGCTATGATCCAGCGTATGTGGATGGAAAGAAAACACCGCTTTGACATCTGAGAGCTATCAACGGAGCTCATATTGAAATTTACAAATCATATGATACATATAAATTTAAAATTTTGAGTTTATTTTGTAATAAAAATTTGATTAAAACTTTTTTTCTAATAAAACTGTTAAAAATCGAATCCATCTTTCTTCAGTGATCCTTTATAACATCACATGACAGTGCGAGACAGTGCGATAGGTAAAAGTACTTCAAAGTAATTTATGATAGGATAATATGAAATAGGAAAAATAATATACCACATCATTTCTAGAAAATATTTACTTTGTTATGGTTTAGGTTTAGGTTCCTGCCCTGACTGTAAAGCGTGCTAGTCATCAATGGTATTAGTCACAGGAATACAGAGATATGGGGTTTCGAGACAAAATTCAAAGAATTTGTCGGTCAATGGTACTTTGTTTTTCAGTACCGAAGTAATCCTTCAGATTTACGAGTTACGTATGATTCAGGTTAATCCTGTTCATGAAAGCGATTAAAAATTCATAAAAATGCATTAGATAATCGGGAAAAAGTACAAAATGTAGTGTTAATAAACTTTGCTTAAACTAACTTATTTAGAAACAAAGATGATTCACTCTTTATTATTAGAGATTGTACATATATACAAATCGATGTGCTTCTTGTAGAGGCTATATATGTAAACTCTTTTTTATCGGACTCATAATAATTTTACAAGTAATATAATTGCAGAATATTTTGTCTTCCCAATTTAAAAAGCAAAAAGCATCAAATAAAAGAGGTAATAAGCAGACCCCCTAACGTTAAGTCTTAGATCTGCAATTTCTTGCCTAATATTTACATATATGTGTGTAATAATGTAACTTAAATAATAATGAAATCATGAACTATGAATGCATAAAACGCGTGTGCACAAGCTCGCCATATATAAGTATAATAAAGGAATATTTTTTTTCGTTGATACATCTGCATTCATATGCCATTCGACGGTATGAAATCCTCTAGATAAGAAAGTTCGACGGGCTTTATTTCTTTTAATGTGTTTAGAATTAATGAGAGGAAGTCTATGTACCTTTTTAAGATTACAAGATCTCGGACTATGGAATCCGATTTTTCTAACTCCCAGAAATCTTCAGGAATGTCATCTGGAGGAACGACTTCTCTTCCCAGGTATTGAGATAGATGTTCTAATATTGTGTTATTATTAATAAACGTATATGATAAACGACTGTGATATTCCTCTTCCTCGTCTTCATTTGCAGCTTTTTTCATTTCACCGAAAGCCATATTATATACTTTAAGTAGTTTCCATAAGTCTTCTAAATTTTCAGGTACCTTCAAAAGCAAAGAACATATTTTTAGTTTAACATTTACATACAATCAAAGGTTTTTTTAAAAAATTCACCCAACTCTTAACTGCACATACAAAAAATTTTTGCTAATTGAAGGAAATTAGGTGCTATAATCTTTATACATGTTTGTTTGTTTTGTGTAGATGATTTTGGGGAAGCCCCAGAGAACTATCTGCAAAGGGAAGAGATATCTCCATGGAGGGTTTCCTGATGGAAATATAGTCTTATTACGATTATACATGAGGAAACCATGAAAAAAACTTATGAAGTCAGTCTGTCCGCAAAGATTCAAGCCGGGATCGAACTATCAATGTCCAGGTGTCATATCCACTAGGCCACCATGGCACTCTTCTGTATTGCTAGACTAAACTAGCATAGTCGAAGTAGATCAATAATTTTTGAATAAGTCAGGGAAGAAAACCTTCAAACATGATCTGTTACTTAAATTTTGAGGAAAAAATTCCACTTCCAAAAGCCGCTAGTCAGCAATTTTTATTCACATATCAAAGTCACGACAATCCTTAAACTTAATTGCCACTTGGTAGCAAAACAAATGAAAGAAGTGAATTGCGCAAAACCTATTTATTTTGAAAACACAAAACACAGACTATTTTTCCATTTAAATATTAATAACATTGAGGCACTAAGTAAGAGTTAAGTTTCTATATACGCCCGTCAGCCACTTCTACCGCTAATCCATTGACAAATTACTGTTTTCTAAAGCTCTTTGTAGTCATAAAAGCGTTTTCCATCTCAGACTTCCTTTAATTTCGTGAAAAGATGGAAATCGATGCGAGCGAGGCCCGAAGTGTATGTACTCCCAAATTTTCCGCTGAATTCTGCATTCACGTAACCACGGAAACAGTTGCCTTATCCAAGCAGCTACATCGAATCAGTTGTTGTATGGACGTGGCAGCATGAGGCTTGGTATGGTTGTAGAGTATGGACAGTTTTGGGTGGAAAGCGCTTTGCTGACAATGAGGAATTCCTACAGATGTTAAAAGCAGTTCACATTGGCCTGGAGGCAGAAGCATATGATGCCTCATCTTATACGCCAAACCTTGACTCCTGATATGATAACCGTTTCAGCCCGGTTACTGATGGAATAGTAGAATAAGATATTTATTTTCAAAGTAGTATAAGATTTTGTCCCAATAAATTCTTTCTTTCCTTTTTATTACGAAATGGGTACTTATAACTTTTTTTAACAGACCTCATTTCTTTGTTAGTTACACAAGTGTACAAAATTAAATGATCCATCACTGATTGAGAATCAGCGCTAGTTTTTAACAATAGAAGATTCAACACTAGTTGTGATGCGCGAGAAAGAACTTTTCGTATTTTCTTACAAAGTTTCATAGAGATATATTATCCGCCATTTATACGCCGCAGTAAAGGAACACGAGAAATTTATTTGGGAAATATATACGTGATTATAAATAAATAAATAAATAAAATATAAAGCAAATTATAGTACCATAATTACTCTGGAAAAAGGCAATTAGTATTATGCGTTATCACCAAAAATGATTAACGGGCATTGAGAAGTAAGTCATTTTATTGAATTAAATGCAGTGTTCATAAAAATCCTGCAGGATTTGCGGCCATTTTACTATTAACAAGGAGAATGAAGATTGCGGGATATGAACTGGTGTGATGCAAGACATATGCGGCAATAAGACTGAATTGCGAATTATATGCTAGACGCTATATGAACAACTACCACCTTCTGTTGTACATAAAGCGGCGAGTATTGACAAACTCAGAAGTTATCATCCATCAGGCCTTTTCCAAGGTGCAAGATTTCATCATGAAACTCTGACCGGTTACACAATCTTTTGTTTTTTAATTTTTTTTTATCGCGACTATTTATCATGAATCCTTCTCATACAAGCAAGCTATCACCATGAAAATCTGATTTTTCACGGAGGATTTCTTAAAATAAAGGGTCTATCAGCGGCGGAGTGCTAAAATCGCTAGTACTTCGACACGGTTTCACATCCCAACAAGCGGGCTGGTCGCCTTTTCCTCAGAGCATCAAAGGCAGTTTAGTGTACCGAAACCATTTATTATTATGCTTAAAACCAATACACAAGTATAATTTCTACCCATTTCGCTTCCTGTCGTAGCGAAGGGGACAATAGAAACTAATACTTGAGTTCCTTTTTTATGCATTAGATTCCCACAATTAATTTGCGTTTTTCTGGCATAAAAGAAATGCTTTTAGCTCGAAAATATTGTCTTGAGTAACAGTAAAATAAACATAGTAAAATGGCAGTGAGGTCACACATTTTATTCGTGGCAAATAAGCATTTGGAAGTGATAGCAAGGCTATACATTCAGTTCAACGTTCAAAGCAACTATCTCTTATAAAACTACATTTCAGCTTCGCTGAGATTAATTTGGCTTAATTTAAACATTAGTCTGTCCTTCGTAGCTTGCTAGACAGATAACCTTATCAACTTTATCTTTTAGTATCAGAACAATAAGTAAATACCAAAAATATAAAACTTGGTTGTGTGCCGTCTTGAGCTGCGCCTTCACCTATTTCCGCCGCGAATTACAAACTGCTGGAAGGACTCCTTACTAGAATTAGAAATACCTCACTTTACGTTACGTTAATAAACGTTCTTTCCTTTTTGTATTATGTTTCCTGGATTCTTTGCAGGTTCTACAACGACTATAGGCTCTCGAAACAGCGACGTGTTCTTGGAGACGATTAGGATTGTAGATAAATTTGAATTCATTTCATTTCATTTCAGAAATTTCAATTCAGAAATTTATTTGGGAAATATATACGTGATTATAAATAAATAAATAAATAAAATATAAAGCAAATTATAGTACCATAATTACTCTGGAAAAAGGCAATTAGTATTATGCGTTATCACCAAAAATGATTAACGGGCATTGAGAAGTAAGTCATTTTATTGAATTAAATGCAGTGTTCATAAAAATCCTGCAGGATTTGCAGCCATTTTACTATTAACAACATAAATAAGGTAAAAATATAAACTTTTCGTGGCTATTTCGTTTAAAGCATTATTAATTAGGTCATTTAATTACTCACAAAACGAGCTATTGTTTAGAATTCATCGAACTGATAATGTCTTCGCTTAGCCTCCAGAAAGAGAAGAATCTGAAGAAAAATATTTTGCTATTAAATGGTACCTAGTTCCTATTTTGCATTATCGATATGCGTTAAAATAAATTTGCAGAAAATTCTTTCGCTGTTAGAAAAATTGATGTAAAGATTACGCAATTAACTATAAATCCATTATCTGGCAATTATGAAGATCGGCCTTCATATAAGGATTTTTTTTTCAACAGTTGATAACAACCAGACATTACTAAATATTCAACAAGTTTGCTATCTTAGACGTGTGATGCTTGAAAATGTGGAAAATAATTATGTTCCTGTTCCAGCAAGAGAGAGTAATAAAGCTTTAACCTATGGAAAATGGTGACAAAAGGCAAGTAGTCATTTCGGTACTGAAAACTTTCTTAAATCCACTTAATTAATATATTCCAATGAAGTAGCAAAAACAATTTAAATGCGGGAAAAATTAACATAAGAAATAACGCTTTAATTAAAATAAAGCTTATGTGCTTCATGGAATGGAAATGGTACTTTTTATATGAATAAGCATTTTCAGCAGAATAATCGTTTTCGTGGAATCAGTTTCGCCGAAATACGTAGATACATAAATATTATACAAATTTTAACATTTAGTTATCCATATTTATATTTCAGTCTCAAAACACTTTTCGTCTAAATCTCGTATTCAAGAAATGAGAAGTTATCGTCAAGTATTAGATATAGCAATCGCAATTAAGAGCTCTAAAATGCCCGCTTTAAAATGCTAGAGCGAACCCTATCACCGTATTAAAAAAAAACACACACACACAAAAATTAAAGAAGAAATTTTCCACTTACTTTTTTATTATCTAGAGCGGGAGCTCTTAGAAAATCATACGTTTCCTCTTCAAAGGATTCCTCTTCCAAAGAAGGATATTTATTTAACTGTGGAAAGAAAATTATAAAACATATAGTAAATTATAGAAAGTGAGTAAATAATGAATGAAACAAAAAATCATGGAAAATACACACTAATTTGCAAAATTAAATAAATAAAATAGAGAATAAAATATTGTACATTAGCGATTTGTACCGTTAGTTAGGAAATTAGGTTTATTAAATGCAGGACCTTTCTTTTCATTAAGTCTTCGAAGAATGCTTGCTGTTCCTAAAATTCACAAAACTAGGAATCCGTTGCGTTCTCCTAAACTTTCAAGTTATTTTCTCACTAATTAGAAGCTCGTACCCATTTTTTTTTAAAAATGCTCTTGAAAATAAGAATTCTAGGAAAATTTACGACATCTCTTTCCTACGTAAAACGTTCTTTTGCTTCAATATGCCAAACTAAAAGAACTACAGTATAAAGAATACGTCAAATAAAAGAGGTCATAGAATATGTCAAATAAAAGAATTCGAATTACAGAAATTTGCATTCGAAACGTAAAGCCTCAGAACTTTTCATTAACTATTACAGCTGTTTCCTTAAATATACAATTAGTTCTCCTTCTGAAAAATTATTCTAGACATTTCTCCGAAGAGTGAACTTGACATCCTCAGAAATTTTTATATATTTCTAAGAAAAGTCTTCCTGAATAGTAAATAACTGATGCTTTTTTCCGTACAGCACAACTACATTTATAGTTTCTTCATAATTTTATTTTTCAATTTTGCACAGCGGTAGTTTAAATTGCAACATCATGAAGGAAGCAGCCGACAAATTTTACTTTACCGCCGTATACTGAACCGATTTACTCGACTGTTTAACACATGTCGGCTAGACAGCCAAGCTGACGAAATTATCCTTAACACATTAGGCGGCAAGTCTTTTTTTTCCTTTCTGTTTAGCCCTACATACCTGATTTCACCTATATGCCGGCATTCGGAGATCTGTATAGAATTTGATAGAAGACAGACAAAATAAAAGAATATAATTTTTAACCTTCCAAGCATTCCGGATTTGGGCCTGAAATGTGAAAGTTTTCTAAAAGTGTGATGAATAAGTATTACTTTCTTGACTTTAATTTCTAAATGACCCTCTCATTTTTATAACTTGATTTCATTTCTCCTAATAGACATTCAACCCGAAATCTGGTAATTAAGAGCTGGCAAAAATTTTCATGTATAACGAATTGGAAAGCCATGACGCCCAGAACAGTGACTCAGTGACTGACGGGTGCGAAGGAAAAGTATAATGTCAGTCACCGGTGATTGTCGCGATGAGAACTAAAGGTACACTGCTGGCCATTTAAATCCTTGAATCATGAAGGTGACATGAAACAAACGTCAAATTTGCATGAAGGATACTGCAAGGTGAGATGTGGAAATGATTAACATTCTATCACATGCGCACAAAACAAGTATGGGCAACGACATCTACACTTTGTATAAATGGGTAGATTGCAAAGCGCGTTTTTCAGTTGGAAATCGCAGTCAAACGTTAATTGTTTGTGTAAACGTCGTGTTATGCCTTGTGTAAAAAGGAGTAGCTCTTACCAATACCTGTCGGAATAAGACAGTTGCAGGATCGTGGATTGTGGGAATTGCGGTTTATCGTTCCACGCCACTGCTACTCGCGTTGGTCTAGATCCCATGATTGTCAGGAGATTACAGAATCGATGGTGTCGGAGCGAGATCTTCCTAGAACGAGGCAGACAGAAACAAGAGCAGGGGGCACCAAAACATCGCCCCAGGTAAAAGTAGTATCGCGTCACTGCACTAACCACCTATGGAAGTGTACCCTCATTGGGCACACTAACGAGTTGCTTGGACATTTGTCTGCATTACAGCATTCATGATAGTAACATATTAATGATGCATAATTTGCATTATAGATAAAATTCACATAAGGTATACTTTACACGGGTTCTTTACAGTTTAAGGATAAATAGAATAAGTTATTTGCAGGCATATATACATGTTCTTCTTACGTTTATGTTTGGAGCTTTTTTTGGGGGGGGGAAGAGGCTTATTGTTTATTTGATTTTTCTGTTACGTGGTGCGCAGTTTATAAGTTCATTTACAGTACAGTTCATAGTTCAGCACACAATTTAGGAGTTCTTTGATGGTACCTAGTGCTGAGTACGTAGTACTGGTGTATCTGTCACACATTACACAGTATGAAGTCAGTTCGTAGTTTGAGTACGTATGCGAATAGAGTCAGTATGATAGTCAGTAGATATGAGAGTAGTCACGGTTGTCTCAATAAGTTGAGATATTATTTGTTTGTATTTTCTGAAGGCACTCATACCTAGTGTGTTGGTAGAGACTGGATACTCTTATTGTTGCATTTTCCAAATTTGGAGTAGTATTTCGGGTCGCTTGCTATGGATGACACAGATCCAGTCCTTGGTGGTGTAGGAAATCAATAATATTTTTGATGTTTTTTAAGACTTTGTAAAGTCTTGTATTCTTAGGAAGCATAAACCAAACGAAGACCTTAAAAAGACTAAGGAAAAATTATCTTCACGTGTTGTGAAACAAAACAAAAGTCAGAAGAAGGGCGCATAAGAACCTTATATTTGAACACAAAGAGGTAATAATGATCCAACTTTCGGCTTACAAAACCAACACTTCTGGCTTAACTTAAATACGTAATGTTGAACTGCATTCACGTCCATAAATTAAGGCTAATTCGGAGTCACGCGGAAATCGAACTCTAAAATAAATATATCACCTATAAAATCACTACACACATCTTCAAGAATCATATGCAAATTTCAGGAAGTAACCAGATGACTCCGATGGTACGTCACAATGACGAGAGTGTAAGAGAGTGATATAAAAGGAATACAGGCAAAGAAGTAAAATTGTTCGCAGGCGCTTTATAAGCATTTCAGTGCAACAACCGAATAGTTATGACACAAAGGACGCATTTGGATGATTTTTACGTGGTAGAATTATCGGCCGTCTGGAATGATGTGAGTAGACGTTACAGCACAGGTCGCCCCAGAGTTACAACGCCGAATGAGGACCGGTATTTGGCAGTTACTGCCAAAAGAAACAGGCGGAGCACAGGCTCAGACCTGTCTCGTCCGCTCTCTTCAGCCACTGGTACGACAATTTCAAGGCAGACCGTGTACAGACTCTTAGGGCAGATTGGTCTATATGCTCGTAGACCTGTCAAATGTGTTCCACTTACTACAACTCACTGTCGCCTGCGGTTAGCCTGGAGGAGAGAGCATACATTGTGGACACCGTGACAGTGGGCTTGTGTGACGTTTTCCGACGAGTCCAGGTTTAGCTCGCAGTCTGATTCTCGCCGGACTTTCATATGGAGAGCTCCAGGTACCCGTTACCACCAAGAAAACGACACCGTTACGGTGGTGCAGGTGTGCTCGTTTGCAGTGGAATTATTCTGGGTTCCAGGACTCACCTGCATGTTCCAATTGGAACCATGACAAGCCAAATCTATCGCGACGTCATTCTAGAACAACATGTACGTTTGTTTCGGGGTGACATGGGCGCACAGTTTGTGTTTATGGATGACAACGCCCGTCCTCACCGTGCAAACATCGTAAGCGAATGCCTTCAATCGGAGGATATCACCCGTATGGGACTGGCCAGCATTCTCACCGGACTTGAATCCAGTAGAGCACGTGTGGGACATGCTTGGCCGACAAGTTGCAACCCGTCAACCTCCTCCTACATGTCTACCGGAACTTTGGAGAGTATTGCTTTTTGAGTGGTGTAATATCTCCCAAGATCAGATCGATAATTTGATACTCAGCATGCCTAGGCGTTGTACGGACTGTATTGTATCGTCTGGGAGACATACAATGTATTAAGTTTCAGACTAGCGCGCGTTTGCCTTTGGGCTCCGTCTCTCTCTAAGCCATTACTACGCTCGCCCGTACTTCAGGCCCTTGATAGCTTCGCTTACTTAATTGAGATTTAGGGGCCAATTACTTAGAATCCTGATAGTATTGCTTGCATCTTTTTAGTTAAGCATTAGTTAAGCTTTACTTCTTATTAATTTGAGTTAAAGCCCAAGTGGAGGCTTTGCTGTACGCTCTGAGTTAGGAGCCGACTGTGTTTATCCTTATTTTGAGATATAAAGGGTAATTAACACTTCTTGAGTCTTACGTCTCCGTTCACGCACTCAAGCGATTATTCGCTCATCGGGTAAATAGTACCCCACATTTAACTGTTAAAAAGGGTGGAACCCGCCAACGAAACAATGTTTTCTGTAGTTTGTTCACAGACTGTGCCAACTAACCAACAATGTTTACAGTACTTGACACCACGTGTGTACACTCTACTACGTGTTAACAATACTTAACGTGTTACACTCGAGACCTCAAAGACACCCTATTTTCAAAACTTCACCTCATGTACTAACAAGAGCATGATTTAAATTTGACTGTTGACTGGAAAGCCTAACTTAACTCACGCACACAGCTCTAATTTTACTTTTAACTTACTTTTTTTCAATTTGCAGATCATATTTCATTTATACAATAGATACTCTTAGACAAAAAAAAAAAAAGAAAAAAAAAACGACGCACCGAGCAGATATAAAGCAAATTGGACACAAATTGATATGCATACAGGTTTCAACAGAAAATGCAAAACTTTACAGTTTGGCTGCCAATGAATGAACGGTTGTCACTACAGCGCATCTGATCTGCTCAACTGGCGGGATATTCAAGAGGAGAAATTAGGATTCCAGGTCATAAATTCTTCACGAATTTCATTCCGTGTACTCTGGTAGACAGTAACTATGCCTCGCATACAGGTGCGCGAACGATATGCCCAGATGTCAGAATTTGAGAGAGGTCGCGTAGTTGGGCTTAAAAGCCGGTTGGCCTTATCGGCGAATAGCTCGACATTTGAGCAGGAGCGATGCCACTATTAAACGGTGTTGGCAAGAATGGGTGAACACAGTGTCAAGAAGGAAGCGGTACGCCTAGAGAAACGACAGAACGTAAAGACCGAGCAATCGTTAGAGCGGCACTCACAGCCCCAGATGCATCATTATCATCGAACGTACGTGCAACTAGTGCTTCAGTGACCGCAAAGACCATTCATAGACGGCTCACAGAAAGGGGGCTGAGGCCACGGGGCCCCTTGCGCCGACTACCATTGACCTCTGTACAACATCAAGCCCGTTTGCAGTGGTATCGGGCTCATTGTCACTGGAATGTCAGTGACTGGAGTAGAATAGTCTTCAGTGATGAGTTCCGCTTTGAACTGAGGCCCGATGACCAGCGAAGGCGAGTCTGGAGACGCCCCGGACCACCTGACTGTCTTCCGGCAGACAGGCCGACAACCAGGAGTGATGGTCTGGAGTGCCATTTTATTTCATAGTGGGACGCCTTTGGTTGTCATCCGTTGCAACCTTACAGCACAGAGGTACGTCGACGAAGTTATAAGGCCCGTTGTGTTTCCCTTCATGTCACGCCATCATGGGCTTACATTTCAGCAAGATAATGCCTGTCCCCGCACTGCACATGTTTCTACTGCTTACCGTAGTACTTTCCGAACATTACCTTGGCCAGCAAGGTCACCTGATCTCTCTTCTATTGAGCACGTTTGGAGCATTATGGGCAGGACCCTCCAACCAGCTCGGAATGTTGAGAATCTAACGCGCCAGCTGGACAGAATTTGGCATGATATCCCTCAGAAGGACATCTGCAATCAAGCCGAATAACTGTTTGCATAAGGGCCAGAGGTGGAGAATCGCGCTACTGACTTTTTCACTTTGTGAAGCTCTATCACTTCAATAAATCTTCCAATTTTTCTCAAACTGTAATCATTTGTTTTTCAGTACATGTACATCACTTCTGCCGATTTTCGTCCCATTCGGATAACTCCTTCTTGGTGCGTCGTTTTTTTTCGTCTAAGAGTATAATTAAACTAGGCAAGTGTTATTAAATTAATATATAATATATATATATATTTGCAAATACTTTTCACAAGAAAACATACAATATAATATATTGAAAAAACTATTCACAGTAGACTTCAGCGTGCATTTTACATCAAGATACAGGAGTTGCTTTGAAATTCTTAACATTCGCACTCGCGTTTCCTGATAACAGTCTCTCATACTGAAATTGCATTCTTATTTTTGGAGTAACATTAAAATACGCATTGAACTTAAAATTTATTTTCCTTACCATTTTGCTCTTAAATGAACTAAAATAACCTCACTTGAGGTAAAACTTAAATGAATTTAGCAACTAGTCCTGGATATAAGATAAAACTGAAATTTACAAAGGTGAAAATAAAATTGGACTTATCCTTTCGATCTTTGGTACTCTTCCATACGTCTCTTGACAAACGTTTTCCAGCTTGGACACATTTCTACCTATCTGACTCTTTTGCGTTGGCGCGGTTAGCAACTTTTCTCATCTCTGTTGAATTTTCTGTTCCTTTTCGCCTTTCGGAACCTTGGGATTTTTGTCCGAAGCTGGGGGCTATCGGCTGGGTCACTCACTTGCTTCCGCTTCGTTGAACTATACGCTCGTCTTTCTTTTCCTTGACCGCGCAGTCTGTCACGCTGATTTTCCATTGGCGCATTCTCAGCTTTACGTCTAAGGAACAGCGGCTGAACTCTTGTTCCTTAGCCGTCTTGACGTCGGATATACTCAGATTTAATTTCCTCCACTTTTACAACTACTTGTTCCCTATATTTACTTTTCAAATAGACCACTGCTTCCCTAATTCTTTCAAAAATGTATGGGTCTTGAAACCTTGGACACAATTTGGCAACTCGCTCGCCGCATGCCGGTGATGCGGGGATCTCTCTTCTGTACAAAAAATAATTTGTCCAGCGGCATAATTAACTTTCGGCCTAAGAATAGCTCGGCTGGACTTTTCTCCGTGGTATCATGTTCGCTTTAATGCATACGATAACTCATTGGCTCCGATATCCCAGCCCTTATGATAATTTCTCACGTAACAGCGTATTATTTTCAGTATATTCTTGTTTACACGTTCAGCTATATTGGCCGATAAGGTACCATTTTTAGGTACCAAGTCCTGTACATAACCCTTCAAATATTTGGGACACAAACTGTTTACGGTTGACGGAAATTAATTTTGACGGAGATCCGTATTTTAGGTCATATTTATTTTAAAACGAATCTTTTACTATTTTACCCGAGGCTGTCCTCAAGGGGACTATTTCAACCCATTCAGAAAAACGATCTGCTAGAACAAGTAAATAACAATTTTTATTTATTTCGCTGTGCGGAAGTCCTCCCAACAAGTCGAACCCGACTAATTCGTTAGTGAATGTTGCTTTTATGTTTTTTAAATACCCGGCCGGAATTTTTAAATACCCGGCCATAATTAATGTAGCTATAACTGGAAAGTATGGCATGACCTGACGTACGCAGTTACGAACTTCTGTAACTGCGGAAAATACAGCACCTCTCGAACTTGTTGTACAGTTTTCTGATTCTCAGGAGGCCACATATGGACGAATCATGTAATTCATTTAAAATGTTTAATCTTAACCTCGCTGGAATAACCGGTCTGAGTTCATAATTTTGATTCGTAGATTTTAAATAAAATACGAGATTGTATATGACTTCATAATTTTCGGCTTTATTTCGTACTGCCGTATGTCTGGGTGTTCGAAACGATGAGGATACTTTAGGTAAAAATAAATATTTTTGAATTCGGTATCCCTTTTCAATTCTTCAATAATTCTCTTTTCGTGAGTCAAGTATTTTTGACGTCAGCACAATGCATTTTAGTGTATTGCCTTCATCATCTAACTTTATTCTTGACAGCGTATCAGCCACTGTGTTTTCTTTATCCGGGGTATGTTTTATAATTACGTTAAACGCTTGAGGTTTAAGTGCCCAACGGATCAAACTTGGCGACAAATTGTTTCCTGTATATAAACGTCCTACCCGCATGATCTGAATAAACTGTAATCGGTGATTTGCCAAAATACATTCGGAACTTTTGTACGCCTAATAGAACTGGAAGCGTTTCTCTCTAGGTAGCAGTGTAGTTCTTCTGTGGGGGATCTGGTGTTTTACTAGAATACACAATTATCCTTCGTTTCTGCATGAGGACTGTACCCATTGCATAATCTGAGGCATCTTCAGGCTTCACGCCAGTTTGAAAATACCCGGATACCTAAAGTCGTCATCAACTCTGCTGATTTAATTTTTCGAATTATTTTTTCAATTATGGAAAGGGATAGAAGAACACTTTGCAAGAGAATTCAGCTACTGCGAAACGCCATGCTTTATGGTTATTAGGTGGGAGATATTTTTTCTTACACAAAACGATGGGGCTCGCATATGGACTACTGATAGGCGTTATATTTTCTGTTTTAACATTTCTTCTATATGGGTTTAAATTATTTTTTCTTTAACCGTATCATACCGATACGGTTTACTCCTTACTAGAGTCGAATCACCAGTATTTACACTGGTGTGCAAAACTTAAGCAACAATGTAAAAATTTAGCAGATAGCCATGAAATTGCAGAAAAGGAGGTCTGGAGATCAATACAATGAACACGTAAGTCAGTAGAAACGTCATGCGTATGCAAATATCAGGAACAAAAAGTCAGAGGCGACGTGAGCGTACACAAAACGCGTGATGTCGGCGCGCGCAGCTCAACAGTAGAATAAAAGGAAGGACGGGGACGCAATTCAACATATTCGTTGCAAATGCCAGTGAGTCAGTTCGTGAAATATGGCTAGAAGAAATCACCTGGACGACTTCACTCGTGGAAGAATGATCGGAAAGCTGGAGGAGGGGCGTACTGTCACCAGTGTAGCTGCAGAGTTCGGAATCAACAAAAGTGTCGTTTCGCGCGCTTGGAAAGCGTTCCAAACCCTAGGTACAGCTGTTAGAAAGGTTGGTGATGGCCGCCCAAGGACGACATCTGCGGGGAATGACCGATATATCGTCCTGCAGGCGAAAAGAGGCCGACAGCAGTCAGCAAGCACCATTGCTCACCAAATCTGTACAGCAACGGGGCGACAAGTGTCGCAGTTTACTGTGGACAGACACCTTCACAAAGGGGACCTATTCGCCCGCCGTCCTGAACGCTGCCTCCCGTTGAAAGTTGGCCATCGACGCCACCGTTTACAGTGGTGCAAAGAACACAAAAACTGGACAACTGATCTATGGAGTCGTGTCCTCTTTACGGATGAGTGTCGGTTCAGTACCAGAAACGATTCTCAACGCGTTTTGATTTGGTGAGAGGTCAGGACCCGGTTCTATCCCAGTAACATCAAGGAAAGACACCGTAACGGTGGTCCTGGAGTTCTTGTCTGGGAAGGCATTATGTTGAACGGGCGAACTGAGCACCACGTTTTCGACAGAGGGTCTGTAACCGGGGATCGCTATTGTGAGGAGGTACTCCTTCCCCATGTGCGTCTGTTCCGAGGTGCCATTGGCCCAGACTTAATTTTTATGGATGACAATGCACGGCCACATTGGACTCTTGCTGTTGAGGAGCTACTGGAAAGTGAAGATATCACTCAAATGGATTGGCCAGCGTACTCCCCAGATTTAAATCCCATCGAACATGTGTGGGATGCTTTGGGGAGATGCATTGCAGCACGCTTACATCCTCCGGAGAACACCCAACAACTCAAACAGATGCTTATTGAGGAATAGACACGCCTACCGTAAGAAATGTTGCACCAGCTGGTTCTGAGTATGCGGAGGCGGTGCGAAGCAACCATTGCAGTGAGGGGAGGGCATATCCCATATTAATGAACATCTGTTGTTGTACTTCCTCTTGGATAGACAATCATGAGTCACAATACTATGCGTTCAATAAAGCTTGTTTTTGTTTGATTCCATACCGTATGCATTGTATTCCTTTTTCTGCTCCGATGCTTTCGTCATCCTTTACGTACATAATACTCTCTTTCATTTCTGTATTTCATGTCTATCAGTTGATTTCTTGTGGAGGTATGGCAAAAAACCCTGTTGTTGCTTAAGTTTTGCACACCAGTGTATTTCACGATTTACTATATTTGTAAATTGCGGTATATCATAAAAAAGATTTGAAAAGCTGCTTGTCAATGTTTGAACTTTTTCTTGTTTTCCGGCTGCAGATAGTTCAAGGCGAGCTGCGCGGCTGGGCTTTTCCTTCAGCTATAACTCTAGAACAGCGTCACAAAAATTAAGATGAGCCTCTGCCGCTGTTAAAAAGTTTACCCCTAGAATTACGGCTGCTTGCAGATTTCTTACTACAAAGAAAATTCCTTTAAGGCCTTCATCTTGTACCTGCATATGCAGTAATATTTACCGATGCATGTGTAGTGTTCCCCTGTGCGGCGATAACCTTGTCACCTTCTAATTTAGAAAGTCTATGTCTACGAAAGTATTCTTAAAGAAAGTTTCCGAAAGGAAACTGCATTGGGCTCCGATATCAATCACAGCTTTTTTTTTCTTAATACGTGCTCCGCTCTTAGGCACTACACGGAAGGGGAGGGATGCCCCGTGGAGGTCTTTTTAAGGGAAACTGGCTCGTATCCACGTTACACATGGGGAAAACCACGAAAACGCCCATGCAGCCAGCCCGTTCGACGAGACTCGAACCCCGGACCGAACTACCAGTGTTTAGCGTCTTTAACCGCTCGGCCGCTGGTGGGCCCATCAATCAGAGCTTGAGCGTGGATATTATTTAACAAAACTTGCACTATTGGTAGTTGCAAATTTCTTATTACTACAGTATTTAATTTAATCTCTGAGGAATTCCCTTATTTCGGGCTGACTTCACCCTCTCCGCAAGCACCCAAATTTTAGTTTAACTTGTCCTCCTGCTTTTTGTTTAATTCTTTTCTGCCCCCCGCTATTCCCAGTTGAATTTTTTTCCTTTCTAATAAAATTTCTTCTTCGGTCCAAACTGCGCTTTCTCCGATCCGTTGGCATAAAACTTCGCTCTTTTGGCTCCTCACCATACCCTGTCATTCGATTTTTTTTCTGCCGCGGGTTCATTTTGGAACTTCGTGGCTAATTCAGATAAATTTTCCAACTTGTTAGATCTCGAAGTAATCTTGAGCTTGGGGTAGGACTAGCGGAAAAATTATTTGAATAATTTCTTCGTCTGCCCTGTGGCCGTACAACAGATTAAAAATCTGGACTTTCCGCAAGATAAAGTCCGTCAGAAACTCGCTGGAATTTGCAGAATAGCTCTGACTCAAACTTGGCTCTATGCTTGATTGTGGGAAACGTTTTAACTAATGCGTTCCTAAAACTTTCGCTACCTGGCTCACCCAAAACAAATTTCCAATGCATTTATACCACGTAAAAGCTTGGGCTTTAAGAGCGGACGTGGCAATAGTGCCTTTCTGCGCTTTTTGAATTGGATGCAGAAGAAAATGTGAATTTAACTGCTCAAGAAATCTTGAGACTGAGGGTTTTCCATCAAAAGTTGCTGCTGGTTTCATAGCAGCTCCAAGGGTGTCAACAATAAATCCGAATCCCTCCATGGGATTCACCGTGATGGACGGGGCGTGCGACGTTGAAGACAAAATACTAAAAGGTGAAGTTTCCTGTGACATTTTCCTGGGCAATTGTTTTCCATATTTCGATTCTATGACTGAAATTATGCCAAACTGCCAAGTTTTGTAAAACTCACACGAGTAGGTTTTCAAAAAATAACTCTCAAAATTTTAGCTCCTCAGTGTTAATTGAGTTTGATATATATTTATTAATATCTCTTCGTTTATTATTTCCTTTCATATTTCAAAGTTCAGGTTCATTACAAATAAAATTAGCCAATTTTTATGATTTATTTTTAAAATTTGTAAATAACTTTTATAAATTTTGCCAAAAAAAGTTTGAATTATAACCTATAAAATATTTGCCATCATCTTAAAGTAGATTTTTTTTCACCAATGGCGGTCCCTCAACCGACTTCGGCTGGGCCACTACTAAGGCCAGAACTGGTGGTCATGTTATCATGGACGCACCCAATAGGTGGGCCACCTTTGCCTTCTATGAAGAGACGGACAGTTACAAACATGCCTTCTCCGGGATTTGAGCCCGAGACCTTTGGCATCGCAGTCGGCTACCCTAAGCACTATGCCATCTGGGCGGCTCTTAAAGTAGATGTATTTCTATACTTGCAAATAATTATAGATTTTATTGAAAATTTCTTAAGATATACGTGAATTTAAATTTTGACGTATTTATTATAAGCGATAATAACGAAAATGTGGTTTACGCACTTTGTTAAAATTATTTGAAAGTATGAACTATGACTTTTCCGCTCGTGATCAATGAAAAAAAAGAAAAAGAAAATAGGTTGCTATAAATTAAAAAGTTCGTCAAGTGAATTATTCTAGGCACAAACTCAAAAAAATGCGCCAAGATAAGTTTTCAAATTCCTCCATAAATTTCTTACCATAAATTACAAAATTTAATATCTAGGCATAATTTGACTTGTAGAATCCAAATATGGAAAAAATTGGTATGTTATTTCAGGAAAAGTCCGATTTTGTATCAAAATACCTATTAAAACAATGCTATATATAAATCTAATGTATATCCTAAGTCGTGCTTTCAAGACATGGAAAACGCATTTTGAATTTCGTCAATAGGCCCAGTAGAACGGGAGTATAGAACTGTCCCATTTTTTTTGCAGTGTACGTGGTAGTTTTCTTGAGTTGTAGGATCATTGTGGAGAGTTCACCGATTTCTGCTCGGATTGGTAATGCGGTCACCCCCCCCCACTATTGTTTGCAATGCTTTGGTGGAGGTTGTTGAGAAGGACCGAGTAATGTTGATCAGGAATGGCCTTTGAATTGAGTCAAGAGGTCTGAATTTTTCTCGCTGTCGTGGATAAGTCCCAGAAAGCAGCGCTGCAGGTGATCATTTTATTGACTACTGTGTTTAGTAGAATTTTAAGAATAGTTTTAGCCTTTGAATTGAGTCAAGAGGTCTGAATTTTTCTCGCTGTCGTGGATAAGTCCCAGAAAGCAGCGCTGTAGGTGATCATTTTATTGACTACTGTGTTTAATAGAATTTTCATAACCCAATGATTAAGGTCCCAGGAATATCTTTTCATGGTCCTTAGTGCTTGCAGTTTTGGTTGTGGTTAGATTCTTGTTTTGGAGATGAGATATCCAACTGAATTTCTGGTCTGTGGTGAGTCCTAAGTACTTGATGGTTTTCACACATTTTATTTTACTGTTTCCAATTCGCAGCATGGAGTTCCTGGTGATTGTTTCTCCTAGTTCTTGTATTATGAGTGCACGCGATTTTGTGTGAGATATTTGAAGTTTTATTCTATGACAAACGTTGCGGAATGTATCAAGGGTGGTATTGTAAAACTTTCTTGTAGTTGTCTTCGTGTTTGTCTTTGGATTATGCAACATAGTCGGCGAAGGCAAAAATTTGAGTGTAATTTGGCCATTGATTATCGATAATGCTATTAAAGGTGATGTTTCTGAGTTCCAGGCTCATACGCGACTCTTGGGGACATCCCCTATTTTTGTTTCTGGCAATTATGGCCTTGTCGTAGATTACTACACTTTCTTTGTTCTTGAGATACTCCGTAATAATAAGGTAAGGATTTCTTGGGCATTGCATCTTCCTCAGAGCCTGCTTGGCCACCAGAGAGAGTCGAATGCGTTTTGTAAGTACAGATATAGGAGAGCCGAATACATTTGATTGCTTTTGTTTGCTTGTATTTTGGAGATTGCTATTTCTATTGAGTGAGAGGTTGAGCTTTTGGGCTAAATCCATATTAATTTGTACTTATTGTACTTATTCTAATGTCTTTATATATATGGTATTTTATTCTATTGACTAGTAGTCGTCAAGACGTTTCCCCATGGCCAATAGCAGATTTATTGGTCGGTATGAGCGAGGGTCCTCTGGTTTTTCGTTTTCGTTCAAGAACAGTATGATTTGCTTGTGCTTGAAGCAATCCAGGAACCATTTATTGTAAGAATACAGAAATATTTCCAAGCTGACATTACAGATTATCTTTAAAACCTATCTGGGCCTGGTGCCTTCGCATTCTTGAATGTTTTGACGAGTTGAAGCATTTCTCTTGCTTAAGGCTTTTCTCGTGATGTTGATATTGTTGAGCGTATAGATATTATTTGGATTGTATATATGCGTCGGCTTCAAAATCTTTGAAGTGACCATTTTATACAGTGCTCCGTAAATGTTCTAGTTATTGGTGCAAAAGGAGGTCTCACATTTAAGTTTAATTTTCGTGATTTTCTTCTTATAGATAACTCTTTTCTTATTGTATTCGGCTCACGCTGTTGTGCTATCTTAGTCGTTTGTGCGGGACTTTAATCTTCGTCTTAGTGTCTGGTGCTTTTGACGAGCTGAAAGCAGTTCTTTGATCCACCAGTTAGCTTTACTTTCGTCGGTGGCTGACTTTAACTTGAAGGATGCATGATGGCATTCTTGAATAAGTTGCGTGAAGTGTCTAAAATATGTATTGACGTCTTCTTTGAATTTTGTCTGGGCGATGGTTTGTAGAATTAACTGGACGTTTTGATTTAATAGTTTGATAAACTTTTTCTCTGCGCTGCCGTTAATTCAAAAGCGTTTGGTCTGTATGTTTTCTATTTGCTGGGCAATTTCGAAGGTCATGTATTTGTGGTCGGAAAAAAGAAATGTCTTCGTTGATCTCCCTGATCGGTATTTTGTGAATTAGATGGTGTGTACTGGATTCAGATTAGGCTATTTCTTTCCCCTGACTGTGGTGAAAGTGAGTATTTCCTCAGGGTCGTTGTGTAGGATTAGATTGTTTGGATAAATAAAGTCCTCCACTTCTGGGGGAGGGGGTACCTGCGTGATCCCACAGGCTGTTTCGTGCCTTCAAATCTTCATTTGATCAGGTGAATTACGCTGCTGTTGTGAACAGTTGTCTTTATTTCTTGGACTGTAATTTCGAGGTCTTCGATAAGCGACGCATAGGTGCTTGTGAGATAAATTTGTGAATCTGCTGTAATAATGGAAATGTTGACTGCATCTCTGTGTGCCTTGATAACGAGTGGAGTCCAGGAATTGTTGAGTACGATGATGGCTGCTCTCGGGGGCTGTGTAGAGTCTGATTCCGACTAGGATATGACGTTCCATGTTAGTGGTGCGTTTCTTAAGGATCCTTGGTTGCAGCGTGGCTATTGTACGAATATTCTGTCATGATATTGCTCTGATACAAATTGTATTAAATTAACGTTGGTTCACAAGAATACTTGGTGCCAAAATCCTTGTTTCTTATTTCGCAGTTAGTGGAGTTGGGGCTATGGGATTTTCATTCGCTTTCTTGGTGTTTGCCACCGGAGTAAGCGCACTGTGGAAGAAAGGTGCAATCCTTACAGAAGTGACTAAACGCTTGACAATTATAACATCTGTGGGTACCTATAAATTTTGTAATTGAACTGGTATGCCAGCCGAAGTGGATGGTGCGCAGGTTCATACATTTATGGAATGAATCCGTTTTGCACTCTACAATCCATTTGCTTGTGTTGTATTTGTCCTTGAGTTTGGCGGGTGGCGCCTGTATCTGAGGACAAATATCCGAAACCGACTGCTGGAGGTAGGAGACCCGGTGTTTGATCTGAGGGTGCAGACGCCGAGGGATGGAAGCCTAGCCACGTATCTCTCAGTTCAGTGCCGGCCTCTTCGTGGCTCTCGCTGGTAACTATGTTGGCTTCGGCTGACATAGGGTAACGGTGCTGAACAAACATCCCTTGGGATCGACTGGGTGGAATTTCCGGAACCGACCATTTATGGGAAGAGACCCGGGGTTCTTCCAGACAACTGGCTGGACTTGTGTCTAGACAGTTTCGATTCTTTGGGTAAATAAAGTCTTCACAGGACTAGAGCCATCATTTAAGCCTTTATTCTGTGGTTGGCTCAGGCTTGGCAGGGACCGTACTGGTGCTGTCTTGTCTGTGACTTTGGTTCTGGGGACGTTACTTGGTCAGATATCGATGGCCTTCCGAGGTGGGATGGACTCTCCTCGGTCGGTGCAGAGGGACGACGATGTCTGACTAAATTTTTCTTTGTTCCTAGTACTGTGAGAGGCAGTGGTGCCTCGCTTACAGGGAAAAGTCTCTCGTGTTTCAGTAATTGTTGACTGAGTTGCGGTCCTTTGGATCTCTTCGTGAGGTCGCCCGTCGTTTTCTCCAACAATGAATTTATGCTTTGTGTTTCTAAATCCCTCTGCATCGACCGGGGGAGTGGCGCCCTTTCGTGTGGTCTCTGGAGATTGAGTTCTAAACTTTGAAAGGGAGACAATAAGTCTTCCAGGGTAATGGCTCCTTCTCTGGTGTTTCTGTGTTTATGTCCTTGAGTTTAAACAGAGGCTTGAAATTGGAGGTGTTACTATTCGTCGCTTTTGCAAGTGCGGTGCTTACTGCTTCAGCTGTTGTATTCAGCGGGAGTTGCTGGATGATGATCTTGGGGGGGGGGTTCTTAGCTTTGGTACCTTGGTATGGATTAAATCAGTTGTTTGTTCCGTTTCTTTAAGGATGTTATCCAGCTTATCTACAACATCCTGTGAGGTGCAGTATACTGGACGTCCACCTTGTTTTATCGGTACTACTTTTTTATTTGAGTTTGCATGTTTTCAATTGGGTAGATGTCTTGTAGTTTTTCTTGCAGTTTTGGCACACTTCTGGCGTCCTTTCCATAGATGAGGAGGACTGATTCTTTTTTCTTTTGCCTCAGGCTTGTGCATAGGTTGCTTTAATGCTGTGTGCTTCAAAGTTATTGCAGTCGGTGACTTTCTTTGGGAGTTCAGGGTGTGGATGATTTGAGCAGCACTGTGGGTTGTTTAATATTGCTGTTGCGTTAGTAGTGCAGGGCTGTTTTTCTCAGGATATGGTGATTCCTGGAGTTTCATTTGCTTTATAGCTGTCTAGGTTATAGAACACTAATAAAAGAGAGAGAGTAACTCTTTCCGGATAGCAGTGGACATATCTGGAGCTGTAACGTGAGTCTGTAATATCCATGCACACGAGAGTAGATGCCAAAAGCTGATGTAAGCACCAATATGTGCCAGCTTGCTCACTGGGATGCTACGTGCGACATAACGCTGGACGCGTTCTGGGAGGAGATATGAGTGCCTTGAGTGTCGTAACTGGGCTCATGTGTGTGCGTTGTAGTGTTCTACATGACTATACAGTTGCAAAATAATGGGAAATCGACATACAGAATAATACACTAAGAAAGCAGATCTCTTGTTATCTAGCGCAAGGATAATTATTAATACAGTAGGTCACAGATAAGCTAAGATGCTAAAATGATTGCTGCTAAAAGGTCTCAGTTAGTAGTGTTAGAATAACAATGTAATAAAAAGTAATAAAGAGAATAATAAGTGTTAAGCGAATACTATGAAGATTAAAATCAAAGTCCCAGGCAGTAGGACGATGTCTGCAGCACTAAGGACTGTGAGACGGAGACCATTGTTGTGGCTTCCTTTGATGATGGAGCAGAGACAGGCACTTCTAAAGTGGTGGGAAGAACGACAACATTGGACATAGAAGAGGCGTCACGTCATCATTTCAGCCGAATCCGGTTCTGAACACATCATGATGAAGTTATCCGGGTGTGAAGAAACCGAAAACAAACTTTGGGAGCTTGCATTCGTAATCGTCATAGGTTCCAGCACTTGGCATACTGGTATGGGGTGCCAATGGGTACACATCCAGGTCTCCTGTTTTCCGCCGTTTGTTCACTTTCGATGCCTTCGTGAAGCCATCATTCAACATGATACTGCACGACAGCATGTTGCCTATGCTGATATGACCTTCCCTGATCTCCAGGTCTTTTACACACTGTGGACGTGCAATCATGGGTTACTTAGAGACTCGCACGCCAACACTTGCCAGTCACTAGGCTTGATGAACTAGGCATAGAGTTGAAGCCATGGAATAAAGTATCCGCATCTGTCATCCAAGCTCAGTTCGAATGGATGCCTGGATGGATTAGAGCAGTTGTTGCTGCTAGAAGAGATATGCTGATTTCTGCACCCTGTGTACCCCAAAGTATCTGAAAATTTAATATATCTTCCTCCCATCTAGTACAATAAATAAAATTCTGCTATTTGCTTTCTTTACTGATATAGCAATTTTTATGGCCGGCGGTGTATAATGTCAGTCACAGGTGACTGGCATGGAGCTTAATGTGTTAATGCCAAATGCACGTAACGCGTCTCCTGAGGCTTTTACCTGTTCGAGTAATAATTTCTAACGTCGCAAACAAAGTAGACTGGTGCAAGTACAGAAATTTTACGAAGGGACAAAAAATTTTGGAGGTGATGGCGATCGAATATCGGGCCTTTCAGAATATTGGGCTGTCGAATTTTGAATATAGGGCCTCAAACTTGCATGATATGCGCGACATAGTATGATAGGACATGCAAATGCAATGGTGATCTGATATGCAATTCAGAGCATGTTCACATCATAAGCACCATCAACGCCGCCTAAAAGCAACGAAAAAGCGAAAAGAGTGCAAATTTTTCACACGCTTATTGAGTATATTTTGCTTTGCGTGGAGAGAGGAGACTTATCTCACTCGTGTGAGAGTAACATCAGAACAAGCCCACGAAATTCATCGTGGTACGGAGAGCAAGATTGCGCCTGTCGTTGGCTAGAGCCTTGAGCACCCTACAGGTGACAGTACGACTTCGTTCAGTTCCGCCCAAAATTTTGATGGAAAGCACACCGGGGAAGACAGGTCTGAGGATCTCCCCCCTTTCGCTACCCCCATCTCTCGATAGACTTTCGGCTCGCTCTGTATTTAGGGTGCCCCCATGCAGCAAAGACACTATACGTTTACAAAAATCCATGCTTAGTTCGGGATTCGAACCCGGGCCCTTTGGTATCACAGCAGGCTCCCCTAACCACTGTACCATCTGCACGGCTTTGTTTTGCACAAAACGTTCAAGTCAATTGTAGCAGCCAGAATTCTAGCGTATCGTCAGTGTGGATTATTGGACCTTTAAATTGCTGCTCGTGTTGTTAGAAATCTGATCGCTGTCAAGAAAATATGAAACTGGTGGTTTCCAGGAGGGGAATGGCCGAAATGCGTGCGGGATCAAAACGATGCCGATGTGCCAACATCTAACAGAACAGATAAATTACGTGTATGACCCGCGAGGGTTGCATAGCCATATCGCGCGGAGAAATCCAAACAACAGATTTTCGCATGTACGGTGCGGCCAGTAACTTAAAAAATAAAATAAATTCTTTAGTATGTCCATCAGTGACCGAGCGATGGCAGTTCAATCCGAGTTTGAATTATGTCTGGCATGTTTGAATCATGCTGACTGTAAGGATATTTCAATGGTTTGTGCAATATGAATACGAGAGGATTTCTGTCAGAAAATCGTACGTAAAGATTTTACTCCCGGTAAATAGATAGCCCTGATATGCATAATCAAATAAATTCACTCTTTTCATGTAGCAAGAAAGAGGGAAGCAACCATATGAAATAGACTGAACACCACTTCAGGTCCGTAGTCTTTGCAGATAGGTTCAGATACTGGCTGCATAGCATTTAGGTATGATGCTCCATGAAGAGGATCTATCAACTTTTGTCATAGAAATAACGTACCTAAAAGAGATCATTCAGAATTACATGTATGGTTTTGGGATGGTCCTTTAGGTGAAATTACAGATCTTGTAGAAACATTAGCATACTTCGAAGCAGGAGACACGAAAAATGAGCAATGCCGCACCGGGACTCCAACCACGGACCTCTCGAATACGTGCAGAGTGTGTTTGACCACGAAGGCATGCGAAGAAGGTGGGAGAAATATCTTATATTCTCCCCCTTTTAAAGGGTGACTGAGGATTAGGGGACCCAGTCGCCAAATACTGCTGGTGAAGAATCATCATCCACCAACATTTTTAGTTTGGGCGCCACTTGCAGAGTCATTAGGTTATTTTCAAGCCAGAGACATGAAAAATGCGCAATGCCCTCGCCGGGACTCGAACCACGGACTTCTAGAACACGCGCCGAGTGTGCTTGACCATTGCACCACGAAGGCATGCCAAGAAAGCGGGAGAAATATCTCATAATCTTGCTGTGTTAGTAAGTATTAAGAAATTATTTTAATAAATTTTAATACAGTCAGGCGAATTATCTCCCCGTCTGTGAAATAGAAAATAAGTCAAAAGAAGGTTTAAAACTTTAACTGTACTAATGCATAGCTTGTGCTTGCAATTTAAATCTATGCAACTTGCGGGAATTTTTAACAGAAATGTAAAGCTGAAATTCAAAGTAATTATATAGTGTGCATTGCAAACAGCCTAACAGGCGTTGGCTCAAATTTCGTAAATGCGCGACTGATTTAGGCTAGCAAAATGGTTAACGCCGAAAGCTGGAGTAGGAGAATTGGACGAGAGAACAGTGCTACAGTCAGTGTAGCTGCCGAAACTTTCATGAACTTTGTTTTAAATACACGCATGTCATTTACATCCTGGTGACAGCTAACGAACAAGTAAGTGACAGTAGAATTCAAAATCATAAAATAGACGGCTAATTAACTTAAAATACCTTGTTTGTGTATGTCTGTGTATAACGCCATTACGTAAAACATTTATATTGCCAGACGCTACGGCAGCACCGAGCTCGACATGTAGAATAATAGCCATAACTGCTCATATCAGAATTGTATGAAAACGTATTTTAAGTTGCTCTTACCCCTGCTGTCTTCCAAATATATCGATATGTTTTACCTAACCACGATATTTAAATTGTTATCTGAAAAGTAAAATATATTTGTAATATAAACTGGCATAGTCAAAGGAATAAGTTTTTTCAAACACATTTCCAGTCATAATTGTAATCAGCACTGCATAGATCAAGGACCTGCAAAACTCTCAGTAATACGCATCTGAAATGCGCATTAAAGATACAAGCATGTAATAATATCTCTATTGAAAATATATACTTACGATGTAATTCTTCACGTCGATTCCTTGTTCTCTCGCTGATTTTATGTAGTGCATCAGTCCCTGCATATCGGTTTCTATGATTCCATTAAATGAGTACTCCATTTCAAAAGAACTGAAATAATGAATGAACAAGTTTAATTGGTTTCATAACAGGGAAGATAACAACAGTGTCTTTTAAAATATCGTATAAACCTCAACAGCAATTCAAGTTACAACAAGCATGGTTTCGTGGATAATGTTGTCTAGACAAAACTAGTTCACCTAATCTGGTTAATGATACAAATTTTGCTTTAATGCTTGTAATAGGCCTTCTCTATTTCACGGACAATACCCGAGAGGGCAAAAGGAATTTCAATGATTATGAAATATAATTTCAATTTTCCTAAATGAAAAAGCATTCAACACTTAAATCTGGTAAAAGGTTTTTAACTACACTCGTGGAGACATTAGGAATTTTTGAAAGCAGGAGAGATTAAAAAATGAGCAATGCCCTAGCCGGGACTCTAACCACGGACATCTCGAATACGCGTCGAGCGTACTGACCACTACACCATGAAGGTATGAGAAGAAGGCGGGAGAAATACCTTACATACTCCCATTTTTAAAGGCCGACTGGGGATTAGGGGACCCAATCGCCAAATCTTGGTGGTGGACAATCATCATCCACAACCGTTTTTGGTCGGGCACCAGTTTAGAGACATTAGGATCTTTTGAAAACAGGAGAGATGAAAAATGAGCAGTGCCCTCGCCGGGACTCGAACCCCGGACCTCTCGAATACGCGTAGCGTACTGACCAGTACACCACGCAGGCATGCGAAGGAGGCAGGAGGAATACCTTATACACTAACAATTTTTATTTTAATTTAAATGATTTTTTTCCCTTCTTGTACAACACATTCACCCTTATGAAGAATAACTTAAATCAAAGATTTAAAAGTCTTAACTTTAAAGCCAAATAATGCAAAATAGTACACAAAGAAAGCAAATGAGATTTCCATGGAGTAATCTGATTTATTGTAGTCGTTATCCAATTAAAGATGCGATCGCTTACCCAGATCACTTATTTTCAGAGAAGTTTACATATACATAAAATTAAGCCGCTTTGGTGCATGAATAATATGTTGTGAAGTTTATTTTTAATTATTTAACCCTTTCCTTCCAACATCTACATTATGTATATACCAGTTCTCTTAAGAAAACATTAATAAAATATTAAGCGTGGAAGGAATTATGAGTATGGCGACTGATGGATTGACAAACTTGGACACGATATGTAGCTTTCAACTCTGGGGTTTTATTTCTCGCGCTATGGAAGAGCCCCTTAGTTGTCTCTGACTGAATAACGTAACTAAATGTAATTAAGAAATGCTGTATATTCTACTAAGAACTAGAAATTTCGTCCTGAAGTATCCAAAATTCAGGTACAGTATAATTGCGAACGTATTAGAATCTGCTTCACTAAACTTTGGTTAGTAATATCATTTGTAAATATGTGAAAGTTTACAAGTGCGCGTTTGATTTACTGTTGTTCGCCAAAAATATCACTGTAAGGACATCGCAGAAGAAAATCTTGCGAAGAAAACAACACAAGGTGAAAACATCGTGGTACAAAGCATCATAGAAGAGGAGAAAACATCGCAAAAAACATCGAAGTAGGAAACATCATCGTCGAAAAAAAAAAGGAAAAAAATATAGCAGTTTTAAAATTTCGTCGTAAAGAATATCGAGATAAAAAATAAAGCACCTACAAATAATCGCATGACGATACATCGCAACCATGTGTTTTTCAGGCTTTAAAAGCAGTAAATGTACATTCGCATGATGTTTGGCGCGCAGAAGAAGAACAGAGGACTATATTAACCTTTGTATTTCATGTTTTTTTATTAATCAATAACTATTTCGCTAAAACGTCAGAAGGAAACTTGAGCATTCAAAACTCGAAAATAAGTAGAAAATTAATGCAACGTACAGCAGCAATTAAATGAATTTTAAATTTATATACCTAACTTTTAAAAGGTATCATATAACAAATCTCTTTTATAAAGTTGTATTGGCAGTTTTTCATGAAAAATATAGTCTAAAAAATTATAAAAGTGAAGATGAATAACTGCATGAGGATTAATTAACAATTTTTTGCTAAAAAAAGCAAGAAGGAAATTTAAGCTTTCAAAAACTGAAAATGAGTAAAAATGTTAATGCTATGTATAGCAGATCCCAGAATTTTAAATTTATGCCCTTAACGGTAATTATTTAATTAATCTCTTTGATAAAGTTTTATTGACAGTTTTTCATGAAAAATATTGTCTGAAAATTTAAAAAATGAAGTAACTGCATAAGGTCACCTATATTAAAAACTGTTTAATTAATTATCAAAGTCTAACATTATTTCTTTTACTTTTGTTAATATGAAATTCTTTTAGTAAAAATTAAGTCTTGATCTGTTTCAGTTTATCCATCTTCTTAAAGTGTCATCAACATTTTAATACCCAATCTGCAGTTAATAGTTTGTATCATTATGTCGAAACATAACGGAGCATACCTACATAATATGGTAGCGAAAATTGTTCCTTTTGACCGAGCACATCAGTAAGTAAGACGTAGGATACGAAAACCAAAGGTCTCAAGTTCGAAACCCACTAAAAGCAAGTTGCTTAAAAATTAACCTTGTTTAAATTTGCTTCCTGTTAATTTGTTTCCGTCATGTTCCATATACTGGAGATTTTTCTCCATTTTCAGGCACATTCTAAGTGCAGAATGCTCCAGCTCGTTCATCAGGTGTATATAAATGGTTACTCATTCAGTCCGAATAATAAAGCCTTGAGTTCAAGCTTGAGTACTTGCCTCTTCATTTGTATAGTCACATCACCTACGCGACAGTTTGGTGGAGGAGCTGGGTAAATTAATTACTTCGGCAGAACTACGCCAAAGCCTACGTATTCCAGGACTTTCCCCTGAGTTTGGTCTCTCACAGGATTCGAATGGAAGATAGAGAAAAATGGTTGATGTGAAGGAGGCCGATCAGAATTGCCCAGCAGGAGCTGGAATTGTGCATCAGCTCCACTCCGAGTAGCATCGCACCGATACTGATCCTGACTTAGACAGAAGCCCCTGTCTATTGATCGGTGGCAAACAACAAGACACCAACAGATTACTCAAGGACTTTGATCGAATCGCCACCTGTAACCACTGGGATGATCAAGTGTGTCTGGCGAATGTCATTTTTTACCTCGCCGGAGTCACTCGACAGTAGTTCGATAATAATGAAGACACTGGTTGAACTGCTTTCAGAAATGCTCTCAAAAACACATTTTGCAGTGCAGCTGATAGAAAGGGCCAAGCTGAAAGACTCATACGTGCGCAGCACTCATACATGCTCATACGTGCTCATACGCACTCATACGTGCGCAGCAAATCCATGAGACGTCTGAAGCTTACCTTCAAGACGTTATTGCTCTGTGCCAAAAAGGACATCCTTCCATGTCTGAACACGAGAATGTGGCCCAGCTCATGAAAGGCACTGCCGAGGACTTGTACCAAGTCCTGCATCTCAGGACTATGGCAGCTCCGATGCCTTCTTGAAACACTGCTGTCACATAGAGAGCTTTCGACAAAGACATATCACACGGCCACGATTCCAGAGTGATTCACGTAATGTCTCTGCGGTGTCGGCTGATGCAGACGTTGGGGACATAGCGTCTATAGTGCGCGCCATAGTCAGCGAACAGCTTCAGAAGGTCATGCCGCAAGTTCAGGGTTATGCGAAATTTGAGCCACTGAATGACATATCATCTGTGGTCCGGCGGATGTTATGGAGGCTCCAGCAGCACTCACAGGAGCTGAAAGAAGCAGAAACACTACCCAATATTCCGTTCAGTTAAGCCGCAGCCAAGACATGAAGCCAGCAAGAAAGCTGCTCTTCAACATTAGACAGACTTGCTGAGGACTGACGATAATGCGCCCCCTCTGCTATCATTGCATACGCCCAGGTCATGTTTTGAGGTACAGTAGGGAGAGACGCCAAATGTTTGAAAATGTAAAAGCCGCTAGGACATCCAGCCCTCGACGGGAGAGGAACACTGTATTCAGCTTCCATAACGAGTTTGCACAACCTACTTCTTTCCAAATTAAGAGCAGTTTACCCTATCTGCGACGCTTTCTCAGCCGCCGACAGTCGAGATCACCAGTACATCGCTCCAGCCGTGCTCCACCCCGAACCAATTAGGAAAACTAGCTAAAACTACCTGTGCAGGAGGTGAAGCCGCAACTGAAGAAAACCTTCCGACATTCACCAGAACCAAGTTAAAAAAGAATACCACCTTTATCAACGAACTGACAGTTTTGTAAAAGCCCTTGTTGATTCGGGGGCCGATTACTCCGTCATATCCGATAAATTACGCCGACAGCTGAATCCCCCTATGTTTACTGAGAATGGACCTGAAACTGCCTGTGGTAAACCTGTAGCCACTTCGGGACGCTGTGAATTAAAATTTGATTTGAATGACACAGAGAGGCTGTTTGAATTCCTTGTGTTTCCGCAATGTAGCCATCAAATGACACTTGGCTGGGACATTTTCCGTGCCACCGATGCCGTTATCGATTACGGCAATCAAAAACTTAAGCTTGCAGAAATCTTTCCACACAATGTTTAAGTAAATCAAAGTGCTTTTTGTTTTCCGCAAGAGATTACTTAAACGAAGCAAAATCCACAAGGAAAAATATATACCTGAATCCAGCACTACGGAAAGCAAATGGAACTAGCATTGTTGGGAACAAATTTCTGACGTGAGAAAGAGAGGTACCAGCTTCATTTGTCACCATAGAGAATATTCGTGGTAAATTGTGGGTAACTAATTATTCTCGACGAGCTCAACTGATACCGAAAGGGATAAACTTAGGCTGTTTAACGATCGTAGCAAACGATGCTATTTGCTCCCTGAGTGGTTAGGCAGATCCAAGTGCTCAAGAATGTTCGAGGAGCATAAGTCCAGAAAAAGGTTAACTTGAGAAACATTAAAAGAAATTTTTGATACTGATCTTGCCAATACTGACGAAGGCGAACTGTTGAGTCTGCTAGAAGATCGCCAATCAAGCAAAGACCATAGTGTGTGTCAGCCACTGAGAGATGAACGATTGCAAAGGAAGTGCAGCGAATGCTAAACGATGACGTGATACAACCTTTCTCCAGTTATTTCAGCATGCACAACCATTGGTGAAATAAAGTATGATCCTTGAACAAGATTACCAAGGAATTATTACGAAAGATAGAGTTTCATGTGGCAAAAGTGTTAAGCATATTATTATGAATGGTTGCGAAATCTGTGAAGCAATTTCATAAAAATGAGGGACTTGCTTAGGAATAGGAAATTAATTTTGAATGAGTTACGCAGAAAATTGATACAAGTCTTCTAACCAAGTCAGAGGCTGAAGGTTCACTCCACCAAAAAATGAAATCCTCGTAAAATTCTTCCACAGATTAAAAGAGCTCTATATGGATTGCAAGGCGAGACAGGTTTCTTCAGCAGTTACTCACACCATTCAAAGACTGACTAAAAGTAGTAACCTACAACGAATAGCAAATCTTCCAAGTGGATCACAGCTGTTGTGAACAATGGGATCACACATGAATGTGAGCAGATAGTGGCTGAAGTAAAATTAACTTGAGGAAAAAAATATTAGGGAGAATAATTAAATAAAAATATTAGCATTGCGTTTTAGATTAACTTCGTATTCCGATTACCATTACCTGTTCAAGAAGTAACATAACCGGAATAGTAATTACCAGACATGGAATTATTTGTAATTTTACGTTTTTGTTGCTTTGACGATAAGCCAGCAGTGGACAGTTTGAAATCTATCAAATTTTTACACTGTATGATTTTTATTTCAAATTCCATTTGTATTAAAAAATTAAATTATATTTATTCAAACCAAGTCGCATTTCAGATGGTAAAGGATCGCTAGTAACTCGGGAGCCGCAATTTGGCCATGTCTATACTATAAGTAACTCTGAACTCAGAATTTATAATTACGATTATAAGAACGATACTAATAAAAAAGGCGAATGTCCAATCTCAATACAAATGTAATCATGGAAGTCTGAATTTTTATATTTACTTTGTCATGTTATTCGATATTCTTTTGCTTATTTATATTTATATCTTGTGTGCATTGTATGTATTTGTTCACCCCTTGAGCCCTATTGATTCAAAATTACCTTGATAACATAGATTCAGTTAGACAGCTTTGAGGCTTGAATTTATACTGATTCTCTTAAAAATTTAAATCTAAAAAAAATTACGACATCTTCAAAAAGTTACCTTGTAAAATATTTCGAAACTTTCAACTATGTTCGATTTGGGGTAAGGTGTCAGCCTAGACACTCAGGTGTATCAAACACCGTTCTGCTGAGGTAGTTCTAGCCCAAAAATTGAGAAAATTAATACAATGGGCAGAAAGACGATGAATACGGTGCACCAAAATTGGTACGACTGAAATACGATGTCTGAAATACAAAAGATAGCTTTCAATTCCTATCTGGCTTCTAAATAAAAGCCACATTTTCTAACTATGTTTTGGGAGACTGCTTCCCATATGTTGACTGTAACATGCATTAGCAAAGATATCGACACTGTTTTGTTTTTCACTTCTCTGCCCCATTTCAAAAGGAAATCCGTAAAAATACTGCTTGTCATCTCTCAGTTGTTCTTATTATAATAAGTTAAGTTCTTGACTTCTTTTTAAACATCGAGGTCTTCCACTTTTTCCAATAACCAATGGGGTTATCTTAATTGTTGCATCCATACTGAACAGTGAGCCCACCAGCGGCCGAGCGGTAAAGACGCTGAACACTGGTAGTTCGGTCCGAGGTTCGAATCCCGCGAACGGGCTGGCTGCATGGGCGTTTTCGTGGTTTTCCCCATGTGTAACGTGTATACGAGCCAGTTTCCCTTAGAAAGTCCTCCACGAAGGCATCCCTCCCCTTAGGCAGATAGCCCTCGTGTGCTTTGCCGTAATTGAATAACCCTCAACCCTCAACCCATACTGAACATTAGTAACACAGTAACTCTTTCTTTTAATTTCTTAAAAAATCAGTAGCTGTTTCACTTTTAAACATTAACATGGCCTCCGGTAACGCTCTGTAAAACCAACCACTTTCATCTGTGTTATAAACTTCGTGTGGCTTGTATTCTTTCAGAAGCCGTGTAAAACGTCCTTTATCCAGTTTTTAGCTGAATAATAATCTGCCATTGTCCTCTCACTCTTTGATAGACAATGTTACTTCTCTCTTTCCTTCTTGTGAGCTCTCCATCAGTTCGCACAAAATTTTCTAATAGCATTTTACAGAATGCTACAGCTTTTTGCGATCAAAAGAGCTTTAGAAATTGGAAAACTTTTATGCCTCATCGCTTCATACCACTGTAGAAGAGTAGTTTCAGTGTCTCGATTTTCCATCCCATTTGCACTTCCTTCAGACACTTACTTTTTTATTAATTTTTTATCAATAATATTTCTTTATTTAAGTAAACTGCACAATGCTATTTTGGAAATTCTCATTTAAATGCTGCTTCTCTTTGGTTGAATTTACGAAACGTATCATAACTTTTCAACAATTTCAGGCTTGAATCATTTTGCTTAAGTGTTTTCGACACGTTACAAGTCACGCAGTCATAAAGTTTTAAAAAAAAGCTTCTTTCGGTTATTTTTTTTAAATCCAAAATTCTAGTTTCTAGACAGGGAATTTGCTCTTTGTCTGGCAAGTTATAAAGTATTCTCTCCCTTCTTTCCGCATGCCTTCATGGTATAATTGGAAGCATATCGGCGCGTATTCGAGAGGTCCAAGGTTAGAGTCCTGGCAAGGGCATTGTACATATTTCACGCTTCCTGCGATTCTACAAAGTCAATCTATCACTTCATTGCCATTATTAGGCATAATCAATGCTTTCTTTTCTTTTTTCTTCAGCCTACAAAGACAACTCCCTTTTTCAAATCGAAGACTGATAATGTATGATAATCCAAGGAAGCATTTCATGATGTTTTCTGACTGCAAACGTTTTCACTGCAAACTTAGGGTGTGTATTCACTTCCAAACCGTATCAGGATTTTCGAGAAAGGGAACCAACGCTTATTTAAGCACCATCTTTTGTTTAATCTTCAGGAACATTCACTCTTTTACATTTAAAGTACTTGTTTCCAGTGCCTCTAAAGGACTGCTTTTCTTAATCGTAAGATTCTGTCTCTCTCAGTTCTGGTCCGGACGGAAATTTACAAACAGTATCTGCCAAGAACTAGAAAAGGGCACCCATCACACCCCAGAGGGTTCTTGGTTCTAACTACATTGGCCGAAACTTCTGCTAAACATTTTTCATTGAAGCGCCATACAACTAAAAGTTAAATGAATGAACTACAAACAGTTCATTCTGGATCTAAAGAATCAATCTTTTGCCAGTTTGAGTTTTCTAAGCGGCGGAGATGAATTTATTAAACGGCGGTTTTGCTATTGATCAGTATATATTCGTTTTGGTTCTTAGAAATATGAACACAATAAGCGGCTGAGTTTATTAACTAGTGAGCTTAATAAGCGGCGGGTACTGCAAAAACAGAAATACAGAATTTACGAATAAGTAATAGAATATACTGACAAATACATTAAACCCTTCTGAAAGCGCGATTACGTCATTAATGCATTTCGCGCACGCAAAAATCGTGTTCAACAAAATTACTTTTCTATGAGAATAAATGTGTTAGATGTAGGAAAGTATGCATAATTTTAACAAACAAATAGTATTGTATTTAAAGGGGGTAAATGAACCAAATGCTAATTGAAAGGACTTTTCAACAATAAGTTCTTAATAAGTTGGCGCATGATGCAGTTATTTATTTTAAACTTTAAACTCTTTTTAAACAGTTCTTTCAACGTTTCGTGGTAAAGAGCTCAGAATTTTCCAATGCCTGTTATTAAGTGTCCTCTTTTGCCTACGCTGCGTCTATTCATTGCATCTCCTGTGCCTTTTTCACAATTCATTTAAAGTTTTATCCCTTTAACTTCTTCTTCTATTAACAGACTCTCAGATACACTTAGATATAGTGTCTCTCATGTTTCTGGTGTATTGCAAATGGCAATAATTAAATTAAAAAATAAAGCATCCAAAAAGCTTTTGTAAAGCACAGTTTATTAACTTTTTATTTAAGGAGAAAAATCACCCTTTGGATTTTCCTCCCATCCAAACATGGATCTTTGATTCATTTTGTTATTTAGTAGAGCATATTGCTGCAAACTATTGCTGGTTTCAATGATGAACATGGCAGAAAAAATACGAAAATTTTCGCCTAGCATAAGAACATCTTACCAGAATTCTACACATCACTACACATCACTACTTGTGTGCGCAACTCTGTCATGTCAGAGTCAGAGCTGTTACTGTCAGAGCACATTTTTCAGAGCTCACATTAAATTAGCATTTGCTTTCATTATAGATATTTTGAAAAATAATGTATTAATTTGATGTGAAAATTTGTAACATCAAATTTTAATATCAATTTCTATTGTTTTCTTATGTTACTGTTTTCCCTTATGAAGCATTGCAACTTTCAGACACCAAGTTGATTGTAAAAAAGTAGGAGACCCATCATATCTAAACACTGCGCACTGCTGTAGCATAGACAAATTGATTACACGTCCCAAAAAAGTGTAGACTGCTAGTATTTATTTGGCTTTAATTCCAAATGAAAATATTTAGTGAGTTACCATACCAATGCGATACGGTCAGCAGCAAAGTATTCTGTGCATGTACATGTTTAGCATTTTGATTGGTTAAGTTATTGTGTCATCTATTGAGAAAATTCAATATAAAATGGATAAACTCTAAATTTATGATATAAGACTTATCAGCAAACTTTATCAATGAAAAGTGGATAATATTTCTCAGGAAGTTCATACCAATTTTATGCCAGTGTGTTATCCTTTACAAACTAAGCTTTAATGTTTGTTACATTACATTATATGTATGTCAAAAAAAGGAAACTCAAACTTTTTGATAGCTAATTATTATTAGCATCCGATTTTTCCTCCAGTTTTCCTTTTGAAAAAATTATTCAAAAAACTTTTTCAACTATTGAATAAAACGTTCTTAAAGCCCTGCACGTTCATAAAAAATTTGTTGACGTTATTTTATAATTTTTCCCCGTCTTCTCTACTGATAAGAATTCACACATGCCACATTATAATTTTCTCTCTCTTTCTCTTTTTTAAAATTGCTCTTAATAGATGCTGTAACATTTCTATTGTATATAATAATTCTATGCCTAATTTTCGCTCAAACTCTCCAGTTAGCTGTGGTTCATATCTTGAATGCTGCATAGCGAAACGACAGAACTCGTTATAGTTTTATGAAGGGCAAACACTAAGGAGTAAGAAACTGAAAAGAAAATTTCGATTATAAAGTTGAGATACCTTTTTTTCCGACATTGTTGAAACTTCGCTTAACTTTTTTATTCATGTACTAATGTAAAAGTTAACTAAAGAAGAAATTCTTAACGCTAGTCGTATTTTGCTGTTATGAATCTAATGATCAGCCAAAATAAGTCCTTAGCAGGACACTTGGGCTTTCTGGCCTCATACACTGGAAAATACCAGGAATTTGTTTCGCGACTGTAAGTTTAACAGTAGTAGTTCTGGGGTAAAAAGTTCTACACAGTAATTCAGTTGTAAGGTTTATCCTAATTTTACTAACAGTTATTTTAAGTTTATGCATCTTTCCTACCTTTCTAGTTTCAGCTTACAATTTCCTACCAGAATGTAATTTCAGAAACAATTGTCAATGTTTTACCGACTTCGGGAGAAAACCTGAGTTTCTGACTAGCGCTCGTTTACCTTTTGGCTACGTCTCTCTAAGCTATTGCTACGCTCGGTCATACTTTGGGCCCTTGTTTGGCTTCGCCGACTTAATTAAGATTTAGGGGCCAGCTACTTAAAATCTTGATAGCTTCGGCTATACCTTTCAGTTAGCTTTAGCTAAGCTTAGTAAAGTTTAATTTCATATTCATTAAAATTCAAGCTCAAGTGGAGGCTTTACTGTACACTCCGAGTTAGAAGTTGATTGTATCATATTTATTCTGAGAAATAAAGGGTAGTTAACCTTTCTTAAGTCTTACGTCTCTGTTAACACACTTTTATTCGCTTATTAGTGTTGTGGGGTTCAAGGACTGAACACTGAATTAAATAAGTAAAACCCCACAAGTCATGAAACAATTGGAATAAACCTGTATATTATATTCACCATTATATCACAAATAGCTTTTAGCATTTTGTTGAAAATAGAGGTTAAATTGAGGAAGATGGCATTCTTGACTATTGAATATTGCCCTTTTACAGTGAAATTCCTGGTGGAAATTACTAAATAGTTAAAGTGGGCAAAGGTAAGCTTTTCATCCTAATTCCACATGAAAGCTCTCCGACGTGAATGAGAAAGTGTTTAGTTCGATATTTTATAACACGATACGTGCATAAATAAAAATTTTTACCAATTCCACGATGCATGCATCTATACGTCAATTTTTAATCAGTCGCTCTAGGAACTGGTTGTAGAAGGATGTATTAAGCGAACTGGCTTCTAAAGAGAACGAAAAGATACATTTAAAGTGATCTTCAAGGTTTCTTATAAAAGAGATCTTTTGTTAACTTACAAATAATTTTACTTTATTTTAAAGTAACTGTCAATTCGACTTTTTTCACAAGAATCGCATAATACGTTTAGAAAATTTCCAAAAATCATGAAAAAATGATTATTTTTTTCTTTCTTTTTTTTATTTTGTGCGCTTGTGCTTGGTTTAAATCATCGAATTTAACTAATGATTCCAAGTTTTCGAAGTTAGATTCTCTTCTTTCTCTGTTGCATTAAATTTTAAGATTTTTCTTAGCACCCAGAATAGAGTTTAAAAATGTCTTTGGCATACTTTGCGCCTCAGCAAAAGCAGCTTCTGTTAGCAATGATTTTTCAAAGCATTAATATTTCCGCTTTCTATTTTAATGTTCTATGTTGACATAATTTTAAGAACATGCCATAATTTTAACATTGTTTTTTTTAATTTTTAGCATAGATGAAACACGTATAGAATTAGATCAAGCATTAAATGCTTGAAAAAAGTTAACAAAACTGCAACTTATTCAACTTTTCCTAGCCATCATATTCATAGCCTTCTTCTTTCTTTCTTTAACTGTTCCAGTTTGTAAGCAGCACCAACATGATTTCTAAACCGACGTAATTAATAATATATCAGTTTATATAGCGAAAAATAGGACAATATGGAGACCTAAGTCAATTTCAGGAATTGCCAACACTTAGAGAAATAGGACTATAAAGATGTAATTTTTTTCAATGTGAACGTCATATTCGAACTGCTTGAGTTAAGCTTATGGAGAGGAAGAGGTTAAGGGAATTCAGATTATGGCACTGCATTTTTTTCGTTTCGAAAACATCTTGAATGAGTAAACCTGAAACTGAGTAATTTTGTTTAAAAAGGAAATAATAACGGATTAAAAATTCAAAACTCGAAATAATGTTGAAAGTTCAGTTTTCCCCTTGAATTTATTCATGGAATAGAAAGGATAACGAATTGATTTAAAGGATGTCCCATAAAGGATGAAACTTTTTAAATGCCCGCCATTTCTGTTCTAGTTACTTAATTACATCAATAATTTTTTATGTTATTATGCACTCAAAAGTTGCGTTTTTAAGGGACATTCTTTATTTTGTAACTTTGAAAAGGCAAGTTTAAGAAGTTTTATAAAAAGTTCTCAGAAGTCATATAAAAAAGTTTTTTCTCAGCAACAGCCTTCGAGGTAGGAAATCCATGTTTTTCAGAAATTTTTAATACCCACTATATAGCAGAAGTAACAGAAAAAGAAATACTTTTATAAAATTCAAAATATTAATATTGTGCTAAATTCCAACAGAGATCATGCAAATGTCTGAAGCTAAAGCTTGCCAGCAGAGTTTCAACTAGCAGTATGATGACAAACTTGAAGTCAGTTGATTACAAACGTTTAATTACTTTCTTGAAATATAATTAATAACACAGTGCTGTACCTTACCAGAGACTACATGAATGCATTTAATCAAATACTTCCAACAGAGTTATTATTACAGAAAGTGCTAAGGCAATAAGAATTAGAGTAATAGTCATAAATTTGCAGATTTATGAACATTAGCTGCAAATTTATGATCATTACGATGCATTTTGTTGCCTTAACACCTCCAATAATTGTTATTCGGCGTGTTATTTTAACTCTGATTTATTATTAATAAACAGTTTCAACATAAGTTTGAATTTAATTGAGGATACGAAATCAAAATTAATAAAAAAAATGAAAAACTATCAGATTTTGAGTTGATGAAATAAAAAGAAATGAAGCAATAAATAAGCACTGATAAAGGAACAAAGTTATTGATTTTAATGTCGTAATTCTGAAATAAAAATAAACAAATGCAGAAAGACACAGTATTAATTAATTTAGTTTTTTAACAGTTGAGATTGATTGTAATAACTTTTGTAATAGTTCAGACTGATTGTTATGTTGTATCAAATCTCAAAAGTGATTTGATACAGCAAATACGGTATTCATTAATTTACTTGAGTAATCACGGAGTTTTGGCTTAGTTTCGCATGTATTAAGGGAATGTAATGATATTTTCCATCTTATTATTTATTTGAATCTTATTATTATCAAATACAAAGAAAACCTTTATGATAAATTATTGAAGGCAAGGGTTTAAAGTTCTTAAAAACCACTTCGCATCTCGTATAAAAACTACAAAAGGAATTTTTTATGAGCTAAGGCATGACTGTAAACGAGTATAATAAAACAATCAATAAAGGAAAATAAAAAAGGAAGCAATGTCAAGGAGGAAATTTAATGTTGATCAGTGTGATAAAAATTTTGAATTAGTGAAATTTAGAGGCTTAATATTTCTCTAAAAGAAATTTTAAATTTTGCTAAAAATGTTCTTAAGACTATATAATATTCTAGAAGCATTATTGAGTAATTGTGATCACAAATTTAACATGGGTTTAAGTTTGAAAAGAAATAGTCACTGAAAACGAACTGTTTGGCAGTATGTATATTTCAGCATAGGTGCATCCTTTTTTTGCCTTTTTTTAACATGGGCTCTTGGAGTGTTCTTGAAATTGCTCGAAACTGGAAAAGGGACATAATTTTAATTTCTAAATACTCTAACTTTCAAAGCAGACGGACATTATATTTGCCAGTGAAGTTTTAAAATGTTGAAATTACAGAAACTTATTAGCTTAACGTTTAATGGTATGGTTTCGTATTCATTTACAAATATTAAAGATGTTTAGAAATATATTTTTTAAATAAATAAGCATAATGCAGTTAAAACAAGTTTCACCCGAATTATTGTTTCTTAAAAAATTACATTGTACTTCGCTATAATTCTTCATAAACTGTGAAAATTCTTAGTATTTCTTCCTGATGTTGAAAATCTTTCATTATTTAAATATTTGTAGGCAAGGTGTAAAGACAGCAAAACTGTTTGTATTATGCTTCAAGGTAAAAATAACTTTCAAATGGATATCATATATCTTCAAACGCTATCGAAGGATAATTGTTTTTAGCGATTATCTAACTAAGCAAAAATAACCGTTACTAAAATACCTGAGTACGATCACTCGAGCAGAATCCTTACTTTGTCCTCACAATAAGTATTTGCCAAGTACAGGTAAACATCAAAAAGAGTTTACAGGTTTACGGAAAATGCGTTTGATTCTCTTGCGCCTGTTCAGCTGATAGCCTTAAATATATGAGAAACTTAACGTTGGATGTTAAATTTAGCGGATGATCTCTTGAAAAAAATGTCTCTGACTTCTTCAATGGAGCTCGTACATAAGGGCACCGCGTAGGTTTTACGTTCACCGTGAACTGATTGGCTGCTAGGAAACATGTGATCTCTGCGCATTTAACGTCACAAGGAGAAACGCGCACTTTTTGCGAGCACGGCAGTTTTCCGCCTGAAAGCATTCGTTCGCTCAATGCTTTTCAAAAGTTCAATTCGCTTTTCAATAAAAAAAAAATAATTGCTTTTCAAAACTTGAGAATATAGCACACAATGGCACTTCGACTCTGTTTTTGTTAAGAAATGAAACGCTGTAAGCAGTTAAATTTCCGGAAGTAAAAATTTCTGAATTGGCGAAATTACAGGAAGAAGGAGAAATGGGTATTATTTCATATACGGATCGAGAAGATAACATGAGCTTATCAGCATTTTAATTGCTTCCGTTTGCACGGTCAAGTTATTACTTCTAGGTAGTCTTATTTCAGATTACAGGCGTCATAGGTTTCATCATTTACACGCCGAATCCAGTTCCTTTAAATTGTTGCTGTTTTAATATTTCGTATACGATAACCAATAAGTTAAAAGAAAAATACACTTATTATGAGAGAAAAAATTATTTTTATCCCCCCCCCCATTTGGTAAGATGCACATTCAGCTCACACATCCTCTTTCATGCATGAATTGAATTTTACTTTATATCCATAAATCTAATCTTGAGTACTTTATATCCATAAATCTATCTCCCTTGAATTATTGCAAAAAGCATTTTTAATTTAATTGATTATTTATTTATTTGTCTATTTTATTTTCAAGTCAAAAATTTAATGCAAATCGTACTTTTCCGGACTGTTTATATACAATAAATACAATTAAATCTGGATAGTGCAACATGCTGTACGAAATTAATACACCCCTGTACCTGCAGCCGAGGGTTAAGAGGTTAGTATACACAGAAGTCCGTTATTCGAATCCTTGTGAGACAGCGGTTGATTTCTCCTTTTCCAGACTTCACAAAACCTAACAGTCTCTGCACTCTGTAGAAGTGGACGCGACGGACGTTAACTCATCATCACCTAGATTCTCATGCCTTTCCCATCAACCTTTAAAGGGGGGGGAGAAGGAATGACAACATCCCCTCCCTTGTGCTTTCGTGGGGCTCGTACAACTATCAAGCGGAAGATCCGTGGTTTGAATCCCGGGAACAGCTCAGCTGAAGTTTCACGTTCCTGCATTTGAGAAACCTAATTATCTGTATATGATGAAAAGGATATATTGTTAGAGGAATATTGTATGCATTTTATTCTTTCTTTGATCTGGTCATTTTCTTTATTTAATTTCTCACACAGATAGAAAACTGTCTAGTTAGTTAATGTGAGGTGACCAAAAAAGCGGGTCGTCTTCAAAACAGTTACACGGTGCGACTGAGATTTCGAAATATTTTGTTTCAACTCATTAGATGCTGAAACATTACAATATGTATCGAATGAATTTTTACCGCAAAACTTTCCAAACTGTAAGCTGTAGAATGTGAAGTTCAAGTTTTGTTAATTTCTTTGAATTTTGTTGGAAGGACATGTAAGCATGATCAATATCACCGATATTCAAAATCCAGAAAATAAAATTTTCTTTTTTTTCCTCAAATTTCTCAAAAAATATTGAACTAATATTTGTATATGGTCAAATAATAATGTAATAGTGCTGATGTCCAATACGTGGTACTGCGTTATTCCAATACGTAAGTGGTGCTGCGACAACCGTAAGTATGAAAAAATTATAAGTAAGTATAAAAGCAATCTTTGTTTTACTTCGTACACATGCACATCCAGCATTTGTTATAAAATTTCGGTAAATTTCACAAACAGGGAGGAAGAATGTATAAGTAACAATGTTTAGGCGACTAGATTAAATGCAGTACGATATCAAGTTCAGGTCGCAAAAGAATTCAGTGTAACGCTTAGCGTCGTTTGCAATTTTCGGGTAAAGTTTCACTAGATTGAATTCATTTATTGATGACGTGAGCAAGGATGCCCAAGAGCCACGACGGCCAATGAAGCTCGGTATTTGCCGCTTTTAATCATATGGCAGATAACTAAAGCAGCACAACTCTCCCATAAGCATTCTACTACCACTGAAACCTAGGTTTGCTGGTTTTCGAAGGCTCCATGATAGAAAAGTTTGAGCCAGATAACCCACTATTTATGTCTTATTCCCTCACTCACTCAAGAGAACGCAACCTGCATGGTGCAGAGAATCAGCCTTAGACCCAACTTCCCAGGGCTAGAGTTCTCTTCAGAGATGAATTTAAATTCTGACTCTTGACGTACCTTCCTCTGAACACACCTCCAGCATCATTGAAAAGATCGCTTTGGCAGCAGAAGTGTTATAATCTGAGTGGGTATCATGCTGAGCAGGCGTACACCATTCCATGCGTTTGACAGAGGCTCACTGACGTGTCACACATAGAGAAGATATCAATTTTGAGAAGCTCAGTTCACTCTCATTTCCTCTCCCAGCAGTGGATAAGCGGTAAAATCCCAGAACACTGGTAGTGCGATATGGGTTCATATCTCGACAACAGGCCCACAGCATAGGAGGTCTCACGGTCTCCTCCATGTATAATGCCAATTAAGAACCAATTTCTCTTAAGAAGTCCTCCAGCTACGCATCTTAGACAGATAGTCGTTGTATACTTTGTCATAATGCAAACAATCGTTTAAATGAATGAAATACTAGTTTACACAAGGCTCATCTGATGGACGAATATCTTTAAAGTGAGGATATTTGGAGAATTGATTCGCCCTTCAAATCTCCAAACTAGAACACAAGTGCATCCAGAAGGCAGGCATTTGGGAAGGAAAATGCAATTTGCTAACCCCCTCTGAGAAGCATCCAGGAGTTAAGAACTGTTTTGGCAAAGAAATGGACGTCCCTGTCATGGGAGACTCGTCAGCTTATAAGGTATTTCTCCCGCCTTCTTGGCATGCCTTCGTGGTGTAACGGTCAACGCGCTCGATGCGTATTCGAGAGGTCCGTGGTTCGATTCCAGGCGAGGACATTGCTCATTTCTCACATCTCCTGCTTCGAAATAACTTAGTGTTTCTACGGTGGTGCCCGAATTAAAAATGGTGGTGGATGAGGATTCTCCACCACCAAGATTTGGCGATTGAGTCCCATAATCCCCAGTCGCCCTTTAAAAGGGGAAGTGTGTAAGGTATTTCTTCTGCCTTCTTGGTATGCTGTCGTGGTGTAGTGGTCAGCACGCTCGAAGCGTATTCGAGAGGTGCGTGGTTCGATTCCCGGTGAGGGCATTGCTTATTTTTCATCTCTCCTGCTTCCAAAAATACCTAATGTCTCTATAAGCTTTCTTACTAATAATATGATGATTTGACCCTGTGTGATCATTTTGTCTGTTAGAAGTAACATACTCCCAATAGCCTCCTTTTGTCTCTATTTTGCAACGTCAGTTTTGGACAATTCTGCTCTCGTGAGCATTACTGATGATGAGTGAGTACTCTCATTGCTTGCGAATAAATAGATATAAATTGCTGTCTTATATTACTCTGTATCCATACTCAGATTTCTTATATTCAATGCGATATTTTTTAGGAATTTTTTTTAGGAAAAGCGTGTTTATTTTCTTAATTCTGTGCACTAATATAGTTTTTCAGATATGTAGGATAATCCAGGACTTTGCCATATAACCGTGCGTTTAAATTATCTACACTAATGGTAGATAAATTTCCTGCTTGAAAGTGATTTTCTAAAGCCTAATCAACATCTGCGCCCTACCATTCCGTTTTGCTGAACATTAAAATAGAAAACCTTTTTTCCACGGCAGACGCTAGTATTTTGTTTTTTGCACCACATACCATCTGGTGTGCTTATATGCTTACACAATGACACAGATTACTGGGAAAAAAACTCCGTAATTTTATTATAATAACTCTGCATTACTACCTTCTATTATAATAACTCTGTATTATTTAGAAGCTGATAAATTTCCTCAATGTTGCAGCTGAAAAATTATCTCAGATCCAATAACTATGCTATTTGTAACTGTATTATTAACTGGTTGAAATTTCAATGCATCGTCCTTCGATACCGCTGGAGGAGGGGATCTGATTTTATTTAAATATTTTGTAGAGTCATTAGGGTTTTTGAATTAGGAAACACGAAAAATGAGCAATGCCCTCGAATCTGGACCTCTCAAATGCGCCTCAGGTATGCTACCGTTACACTACGAAGGCAGATAGGAAGGAGAGAGAAAATACCTTATAATCTACTTTGGTTGTTTGGTCATTATGAAATATATATTTTACTTTTACCATGTTCGGGGATTATTTCTTATGTCATTAGAGCTTAAGTATGCAAACAAGGCATTTTATAATATATAGCCATCAACTAAACAAATATGTTGCAAATGAATTCCTGAATTCAAATACAGATTTTGTTCTCTTTACATAAGAGATCATTTATAAACAATATTTATGAAATCTTCCAGAAACTGAAATTGTGTAAAACGGACAAGCAAATTATAATTATTTTATGTGGGAAGCACGTTTCAAAGTTGTATACGTACGGACGAAATAAAGGACTCTTTTTTTTTTCAAAACGGGCTATAAAATGGGTTTAAAATGAATTCTAAAGGGATTTTTTTCGTGACGTCTCTACGTACGTATGTATGTATGTATCCCCCGTAACTCAAAAACGATTAGCCGTAGAACGTTGAAATTTTGCTTATGGGACTGCTATAAGATCTAGTTGCACACGTGTCATTTTTATTCCAATCGGCAGTATCAAATATGCATGTGATTGTGTGTGTAATATATAAATATGGTATTTAACTGCTGCTGTAGAAGGTAAGAAATAATTCTTGCACCTTCTTTTGCAAGTGATGAGAAAGGCTGCTGATCTAAGCGAATTTGATAGAGGACAGATTGTAATGGACCGAAGGCTCGGAATCGAGTATCTTTAGTGTCTCCGAAATTGCACGATGGTAGGTTGTTCACTATCTGCCGTTGTTAGGACTTATACCAAGTGAATAAACGACGGTGAAACCAGCCAGGGCTAAAGAAGGAGAAGGGCTGGGTCATCCCTTTGAGGAAAACGACGCCGACACGAAACCTCTTGGGGAGCAAACCGGATGTTATGTGACGTCATTGGGTTCGTCCCATAGACCTTATAAGAAACAGACCAACCTAAATGGGTTTTCTCCCCCGTCTGATGCATTCCCGGCTGTCCCCTTGACCAGATCCAGAGAAGCAGGGACGACTTACAGAAACTTAACAATGGTTGGCTATTGCAGAGTGTATAATTGTCAAGAAAAAGCTGGTTGTAGCGCCTCATTTCACAAATTAGAATTTTTACACATTTTAATTTTTGAAACTGAGATTGATTTTTAAAAATTTAGCATATTTATCAAGTTTAATTAACGTTCCAAATAATTATAAAGCTGTTGCATAATTTCAGGCCTGTATACTTTTTTAGCTTTTCTTATGCTGTACAAAATTTGTAACTACTTCTTTTCGAAAATAATATTTTAAATCTGAACTAACAAAAAAATTTCAGAAAAGCAATTTTCTCTTAGAATTTTTATGCTTTTTATTGGTGTAAATAAGTAAAAAATACTAAAATACCTAAAAATTAATTTGTGAAAGTTTTTGTTTAAAATTCTAAATTGTGCTGCTTTTTTAAACTTATAGGTGAATATTAGCATAATTTAATTTCCATAAAGAAGTTTTATTTCAATTATATTTCATAATACATCATAGTGATAAACACTTTTAACACCTTAATAATTTTTATGCATTTATTCTGATGTTAAAATTGTATTTAACTGTAATAATTAATTGTGCTAGTATTTTATAGTGATTATATGATTTATAAGTCTCTTCTAAAGCACATGGTTCGTCCCCTCGCCTGCTAACCAGAGCGTCAGTGCGAAATTCTGAATCTTTAGTCCTTAGTTTCGGAGAAAGAGGTTTTTTTTTTCCACTTGAAAATTATAACTAAGGATACTTTTAAATGGATTTTGTATTTGGAAAATGCTTGTAATGAGAAACAATTGAAAAAAATGGTATCATGTGCCGTTGATACATGTAGTAATACGTATCATAATACGAAAGAAACTAGCGTGGTATTTCATAGATTTCCGTACAAAAATATTCAGTTAACGAAAGAATGGCTGCACAGGTGTCGAAGAGGGAATATTGTCAACACAAAGAGTGCTCGAATACGCAGCAATCACATCATTAAATCTGATTATGAGGATGATATGAAAAATAGGTTGCTAGGATTACCGACAAAAAAGGTAGTGAAGTCAACTGCTATTCCAAATGTTAATATTCCTGACTTGGTTATTTACCAAAATACACCAAGGCAGCAAAGGCAACAAAAAAGAAAAAACGTACAGAGTGCATTTGATAGAATTCAAAATTTAAGTCCCAAAAAGGCATGTCTGGAATTTCAAAAGGATATCAATAATAGCTATGAGGCGCTCACTGGAAATAATATTACTCAGCAATGTTGCAATTGTTTCAACCTCCAAGAAAATGTGAATGATTTAATCACAAAATTATCAGCTCTTGAGAATAAGGTTTCTGTTTTATAGACTGAGAGAAAGCAGCAATTAAAAACTATTTCCCAACAAAGAAAAAGATTTTAAAGGAATAGAAAACTAATATTAGGAAAAGTTCAGAAACTGAGGAAAGAAATTTAAAAAAATTAATCAAGAAAATGAAAACTAAGAAAAATGAAAACGTATGTTCAAAACATATTTACCGAAACTCAGATTCGCATTAATGAAAAAAAAAGCGAATTAAATGGTGTCCAGACGACATTTCAAAGAGCATAGTAATCAGGTCATTGTCCGCAAAGTCATATGACTTCTGGAAAGAAAAAACGGGTATTCCGCTTTCAAGTGCAAGTGCATTGAAAAGATGGTGCTCAAGATTCAGTTGTATCCCTGGCATTTTAAATGATGTAATGTTATTGATGAAACAAAATTGCCAATATGCAACTGACGAAGAAAGATTATGCGTATTAAGTTTCGATGAAAACCATATAGATTCAAGACTCTGTTATGATTCAAAATTAGGTCAAATATTTGGTCCTTATAAAAAGACTCAATCTGTATTGGTTCGAGGACTCATTTCGCAATGGAAACAGCCGTCTATTTTGATTTCGATCGTCGAATGAAGGAAAAACTTCTGTGTTCCATTTTGTTTGCACTTGAATCGTCTGAGCTGCGAGTCAAAGCAATTGTATCTGATATGGGAGGTAGACAAACTGTTTGGAAAGAACTAAAAATTTCAGCAGACAACTCTTTCTTTTGCAGTCCCAAGTTCAGTACGAAAATATGGGTTTTCGCTGATATGCCGCACTGCATAAAGCTTTTGAGAAACCATTTTCTTGATAAAGGTTTTATTCTCGGAAATGGTACAATTATAAACAAAGACGCAATATATGAACTACTCGATAAGGATATCGGAGAAAGAAAGTAGCACCAGCAAAAGTATTATTTTCCTCCACAAACGACTAAAGCAATTATGCATTTGACTGGTAATGCTGAAACAAGTAATTTTTTTTTCAATGGTTGATGATTTTTTTTTTTTTTGATATCATGAATATGTACCTTTACCTCCTAGCAATAAGTCTTTAAAAGCTGCTTTCGGCCCAGAAAGTTATTATGAAGTACAAAAAGAAAAATTAAATGCGATCAAGCATATGATTTTTTATCTCAGAGTATGTGGAAAAAAGACAATGCTACCTTTCCAGAAAGGTATCATCATATCAATAAATTCGCTTTTAGGTTTATTTGACGACGTAAAATCCGTAAATGTGAAATATATTTTAATATTATCAATATATTATTATTATTATTATATATTTTAATAACATCAAGACTGACTCAAAATGTATTAGAAAGCTTGTTTAGCCAGATTCGGGGTCTAGGGCGTTTTAATGATCATCCGTCTCCATCAGACGTAAGAATGCGCCTGAAAAGTTTGCTAATGCAAACAAATTGCCTAAATTGTCGTTAAAGACAAATGCTAATGATAGTGTGAAGGAGGTTGAAGCATATTTGACGAAAGAGCTGTTAGAAACAGCTTTTTCTTCGGATGAAAAAGCACAGATTTTTCAGTCTTCCTCATATGAAGATGATTCAATTAATTACGAAGACATCTATGATGAATGTATGTTACTTCCTTGGGAAACCGAAATTTCTGATTCAACGAAAGATAAATCGGCATATGAAAAAGAATCGTTCGCCTATGTGGCAGCTTATACTGCATATCGTGTGAAAGATCCTACTTTGGGTGAAATATCAGAAAAATTCATAGATATCCCTAACGACTCAAACTGGACAGTTTTATTATCTAAAGGAGGACTAACTGTACCATCACAACTTTGGATGGAAACGACGATGAAAATGGAAAACGTTTTCCATTCTTTTCGCGGCAGCTTGTTTTCGAAATTTCAGAATTGTTTTGTTTTGTCAAATTCAGAATCTTATTTCTGAATTTGAGAAACGTTTTCCCTCTGTGAATAAGAGTGCAATTAGTTTATTTTGCCGTTTACGAACATTTATAAGGATTCGGCACTTGAATAGGAATGCAACTCTTATATCGGCAAGAAAAGCTGACCAGAAAGCAAATAAATGGAGGAAAACTAACAGGGGATTATCGAACCAAACTGTATAGGAAAAAAAATCATGTAAGTTGATTCATATTATTCCTACCAAAATAACATTTCGAATCATTAATTGGTTTATTATTCACTTCATTTGTGACATAATTCATGCATTTCAGCTTATTATTTGGAGTACTATATAAAATATTATGTAATATTATGTACTAATTTATACTACTAAATTTTACTATATAAAATAAACCATGAAATTCTGCATTCTGTTTCGTTTTAACATGTTATGAAATCTATAATTAGCATTAATTAAATTTTGATCAGATAGATATGTAAGGCCTTTAGCATGTATTCTAAAAATTTACTTCCATATTTTTATTTATTATTTCTATAATGTAAAATACTTTGTGACTAAATGATAGTTTAACGCAAAAAGAATTCTTCGTAAATGTAAAAATGTAGCTATCGATGGGTTACTATTTACATATATTTAAAAAGATGATTATGAAAGAGATTTACTACATTTAGAGTACACTCGACCTAAAAAATTCGTTATATTTACGCATATGTGTTAATTAAAAAATTAGTTATGTTTACGCATGTTTTACTTATGTTTTGCGCATATTAGAGTTTAATTTAGTATGACGTAACTACATTACTAGCTCATATATAGATGCATGTATATTATAATTTCATGAGCTAAAATATCGGCTCATATTCGTTATTACACTATTCTTCAAAGCGTTTTGATTCTCAAGCAAATGCTTAAGAAACTAAAGAACTCAAACTTAGCATGCGAACCAAACTACGTCATCAGTCTCTTCTTCCAGTTTCAGCCGCGAGAAGCTGATGAACTAGCCCTTTAACCCTGGAAACCAGCCGTGGACGCCGAAGTGTTGGACATCCACGCGTCACAAAAAAAAAAAAAAAAAAAGGCGCAAAAAAAAAAAGGCGTCGAAGACTATCCTATCCTCTCCGCAAATTCTGTGTCAGACAGTGGCTTAGCTGACAGCCCAATAAAATGCAAGTCCAAGTGCAAATGTTTCGGAACACACAGTTCACAGTGACACTGTTGGATACAGTACTGCACAGCAGACGTCCCAGTCGTGTGCTTCGGTTGACCAAGCGTCAACTACGTCTACAGTGAGCCGGGAGTATCGAGATGGAATATGGATAAGTGGAAGACAGTTGCCTGGTTGGATGAGTCACGATTTCTCAATCTTCCCGTCGATGGTTGTGTCAGGGTACGCCATCATCCAGACAGACAGTTCCTCCTCCCGTACAGCAGGTCATACAGAGGCTGGTGTGACAGTAGTATGCTTTGAGGGACGTTCTCATGGGTGGCTCTGGGACCCTTAGTTGTGATGGAACAGACCATGAAAGCTGCGGACCATCTGAATATGAATGTGGATCGGTTGCACCCTTACATATCGTCTTCCCTACTGGAAATGGAATCTTCCAGCAGGAAAACACCCCATGTCACAAGGCTCGAATTGTGTTGGAGTGGTTCGAGGAGCATAAGGATGAATTACAATTAAAGTCTTAGCCACATAATTCACTAGATCTTAACCCGATACAGAACATTTGGGGTGTCATGGAGCAGCAGCTCAGAGCTCAAATAACACCATGGGGGAATATCTCGACTTTGTGGGACCGTTACTTAGACATTTAATACAACCCCTCTTCAGTCATCTACCAAAACTTATAGCATCCGTACCAAAGCAAGTTCCAGCTGTTTTTCAGGCCAAATGTAGCGCAACGCGTTATTGAGTAGGTGGTCATAATGTTTTGGCTCTTCACTGTACAAGTGTGTGTATATATATATAAGCTAAAAGCGCTATTTCCTTCTTTTTATGACTTTATTTAATTTAATACCTAAGTTTTTAAGTTTTTCAGCAAACACGTATTGTAGGCTAGCTTCCTCTCTACTTTTATATATGGCTTGGGACAGACACACAGATTTTTAAACATGTCATTTTTCAAACTGACGTACATATAAATCCAACGTCATGCCCACTAATGAACCAACTACAAGGAAACAATATTTATGAAAAACATTTAATTGACCTACCTTTTAACTTGGAATATTCGAAATATCAAAAGGAAAAATATACTCAGGCTTAAAAATTACAGATTTTACATCAAAAGGTTTTCGGATAAGTCAATTGGACTTCCACGATATCACAATAATAGCTCAGCAGAACAAGAACATTTTCAAATACACAATTTCAGATCTTAGGCATAGTATCTCAAACCAAGGATCGACTCTTAAAAAACTACTTTTTATGGCTTAAAATTAAAACACTTCACATATTCATCATACTAAACTTCTACTTACAGCCAATTTAAACTTTTCAGCAAAAACCTAGAAGTAAAAGAGGAGGTAACAGACTGCATAACAAATTTCTCCTTACAGTGGATCAAAATAAACTTCAGTCTAGTTTAGACAAATTCTGAAATCCTAAAATTACAGCTTTAAGACATGCTAAAGACAAGCTTAAAATTACGGATCAAGCAGACTGTAGCAAATTCTCTTAACTATATGCTCTTCTCAAACTCCATAAGAATCCCTTTAATATCAGGTTCATTGCTAATGGTACTAAGAATTATGAGAAAAATATTAAGCATTCTTTTTTCAAAGCATCTTAAAAAATATTTCTATCATTTTCAAATCAGTTAACCGAAATTACAACTACAATTGGATAATCAATGTTAACTAGACTGTTATTTCATCAATTATAAGTCTTGAAATTATAGAAATTAACTGCTATGATTTTGAAAAACTCTATACTAAGCTTCCTCTACAAGAAAGTTACGGTAGTCTACTACTGCTTCTAGATATTTTTCCAGAAGCACTTGCTATTTGAATTAAAGACAAATGGAACAATTTCCTCAACTGCGTACAGTTGCACAACTATATTAAATTAAATGACACTCTTTTAAGCAAATAATCTTTTTCTGCATAACTCTGAAATTTATACCTTGTAGAGTCATTAGGTTATTTCGAAGCAGAAGAGATGAAAAATGAGCAATGTCCACGCCGGGAATCAAACCACGAACCTCTCGGTCATGCGTAGAGCGTGCTGACCACTACACCAAGAAGGCATGCGAAGAAGACGGAAGAAATACCTTATATACTCCCCCTCTGAAAGGGCGACTGGGAATTAAGGTCACCAATCGCGGTGGCGGAGAATCATCATCCACCACCTTTTAGATCGGGCGCCACATTTTAGAGACATTAAGTTTTTTTTGGAAGCAGGAATATTGAAAAATGAGAAACGCCTTCGCCGGGAATCGAACCACAGAACTCTCGGTTACTCGGAAAGCGTGCTGACCATTACACCACGAAAGCATGCGAAGAAGGCGGGAGAAATACCTTATATACGCCACGCCCTCTTTTAAAGGGCGACTGGGGTTTTGGGGACCTAATCGCCGAATCCCGGTGGTGGAGAATCATCATCCACCACATTTTTAGTTCAGGCGCCAGTGTAGAGTCTTTAGGTTATTTAGAGGCAGGAGAGATCATAAATGAGCAACGCCTTCGCCGGGAATCGAACCACGGATCTCTCGGTTACGCGTCGAGCGTGCTGACCACTACACCACGAAGGCATGCGAAGTAGACGGGAGAAATACCTTATAACCTATTTACAAAAGATTATCACATTAAGAGATCTTTGGACAATATTTTTTTGATTGCCAAGATTTTTTGCCAATACTTAATTACATAGACGCTACTATACTTCAGAGCCGTTCCTATATATTTTTTCACCTGAGGCAAAGCGATAAATGTGCGCCCCTATATACAATGTAAGATTATTTATTTACCTATTTGTGTGTGGGGGGGGGGAGAATAAAATGATACTATATGATGTTTGAAAACTTAACGTTATATAAACACGTGCAATATGTATATATATATGCATTATTGCATATATATATAATAATCATACATATTTAACAAATTAACTATATTTATATATATTTTATGCTCATTAAAAGTAACTATTTCAAGTGAAAATACACTAACTCTTACAGTAATATTTAATTATAACTTTGTATATTGAAACATGCATACTGATTAACAATTTTGAAATGGAAAACATTAAAAATATGCTTTTTTGAAAATTGGCAAAGAATATTAAGTAACATAAATAAACATCATCTCAAAAAGTTCTGGCATAAACTTTTCAAGCATATTTGTAATTTAAATTTTCTTGCTTTGAAAGAAGCAAAATCGTCAAAATTTTTTTCAAAATCTATTTGATTACTTAACTCATCATTTATAGACAGAATGGCCATGTTTGAAAGTTTTTCTTGGCTTATGAAGATCTCATATACACAGTCCAGTCACATTAGTGTGACCACCACGTACTTTCCATGTCAGAGTTAAATAACCAATCACAGAAGGCAGGTGGCAGTACAGTGCAGTTGAGCGTATATAAAGGGTGTGTGAGGGCTTCGGAAAACATTTCAATCGTTGGCGTAATGCAGAAACGAAGCGATTTATCCGACTTCCAAAAGGGCATGATCATTGGCTTTCGGGCCAAGGGTGGAAGCATTTCCGAAACGGCTGAGTTTGTGAACTGTTCGCGTGCCGCCTTGGTAAAAGTGTACCGTGCATGGCAAAATGGGACTGTCCAAAATCAGCGACGTGGCAAATGTGGTGCACCACGGGCCATAGATGACAGAGGCGAACGACGGTTGCGGAGATGCGTTCGGGCAGATAGACGGGCTACCGTTGAGCAACTGACCACCAAAATGAACCAAGGGGCTACCAAAAGTGTCTCCCAAAGTACTATTCAGCGAACATTGCTGCGTCTGGGCCTCCGAAGCAGACGCCTGGTTCGTGCACCTATGCTGACTGCTGTTCATCGACGGCGAAGGCTAGAATTTGCACGCCAGTACAGCAGCTGGACGTCCACTGAGTGGCGACAGGTTGCGTTTTCGGATGAATCGCGTTTTATGCTCCATCGGACAGATGGACGTTGGCGTATAAGGCGTGAAACCTCTGAAAGGAACCACCCTGCAACCATTGCCGGAACGGTCCAAGCTGGAGGCGGGAGCATTATGGTCTGGGGAATGTTTTCCTGGCATTCTCTAGGTTCACTGATCATTGTGGAAGGCACAATGGATCAATACAAGTACGCATCTGTCCTTGCGGACCATGTTCACCCCTACATGCGCATTGTTTTTCCTCAGGATGATGGCATCTTCCAGCAGGACAATGCGAGGTGCCATACAGCTGCCAGTGTACGTGCGTGGTTCGAAGAGCACCAGGATGAGTTTACCGTCCTCCCCTGGCCAGCAAACTCACCTGACTTAAACCCAATCGAGCATCTGTGGGACCATCTCGATCGAGTTGTTCGCGCCATGGATCCTCAACCGCGTAATCTAGCGCAGCTGGCCACGGCATTAGAGTCGGCATGGCTCAACATCCCAGAGAACACCTTCAGGGACCTATGTGACTCTCTTCCTGCACGTCTCGCAGCAGTCCGCTCTGCGAAAGGTGGTTATTCTGGCTTTTGACAGATGGTCACATTAATGTGACTGGACTGTGTAGTTCTTTATTATTTTAAATTTGTTAAACGCTTCTTTCGCCTGTAAGTACAGTAACTGGGAACGTTAAAAATATTCTTAATGCTGCTTCCAAATTCAGATAGGACTAAAACATTAAGCACTTAAAGAGATATTTTTGATTCCGAAAATTCTTCTTAACAACTACTAAGTAATAATTTCTACATTTCTGGTCTTTCCATTTATGTTCGCGTTCAGAAGTGGCCGAGGGGTAACATAGACAACTTGTTCAAACAGTTTTTGTAGTGATCGGATTGACTGCGTTTAGTCTACTGTACTTTGAATATCAGACAGTCTTATCAGAATATCCTCCATGAAAGCATTGCAAGCATCATTATAATACTAGATTAATCCGCTAAAGTGCAGAATCGCTCACGTCTTTGGCGCTTTTTGTTTGGCGCTTTTTACAAGAGTAAGAAGAATTGGATTTTTGTCAATTTCTTTCGACTTTTTAAGTAAAAATAGATCGATATGCACATGGGCAAAGTCAAGGGAGGGCGCAGTGCCGAGTTCGTGCAATTCTGGGACTTTTTTTAAGTGAAAATAAGTCGGTGTGTACATGGATGCAGAGTCTGTGCAATTCTTAAAAACGCGCCAAGCAGTGGGTTATTCTGCCCTTTCCCCGATTAATCAATGAAATCAGTCTTTAATATTCACAGAATCTTTCATCAGTTACACTATTCACCCCTACGAAAAGTTTATTTGACCTTAAGCAGAAATTATAATCCATCTAATTTATTGGCATATTTAAATTATCCATCTAATTTAAATATGCCAATAGTTTGGCTGTCAGACAATTTTTTTCCTAATAATCTCATACTATCTGGACAATAGACACATAACTTTAAAATTATCAAGATTTAATTATGCTTCATATTTAATATTTAACGACTATGACAGGTGTTTATCATTAATTTTTATTCACAGCAACGAGTATTTCTTAATTTTTTTTAGCAAGAAGCATATCTTTTAAATATATTTTTATATCGATCCCATTAGAGTCAACGGAACAAAACTAAATTTTTTAAAAGATATTTGTCACGTCAAAATCAGTTAATTACATTAGAATTAGCCAGAACAGTTAGTCTTAAATCTTCCACAAAGTACTCAAAATTTTAAACCTCCTTTTTTCGTTCTCTAAAACAGAAAAAATTATTTGATTGTTTCAATATAAACAATAGAATTATTAAAAACATTTATCTTACCTTATATCTTTACATCCTAGTAGTTGACAAAGAATGAACCGATATGTTTAATTCTTCAGCATCTGCTTCAGAAATAACTCTAAATGAAACAATCCATACAGCTCCCGGACAACATGAGTGTGGAATACAAGCCAAGAAATTTCGATTCATGCACCTCGTTTATTGGAAAATTTTATCCCTCCCCCCCAAAAAAAGTGCAATAACTAAGAATATGGTACATTTAATTTTCAATCACCCATATTTATTCTTCGGATGCTATTCCAGAAGGCGTATATGAAATTGCAAAACTCAGCAGTTATGTAGCCGTCTATGTTCAGTTAGTGGATTTTGGCAAGCTTGTTATGACAAAGTAAAGAGCTCAAGTCAAATTAATGAGAAACAGCAAAGAACAACTAATGTCGGCAGTATAATATTTTCTATGAAAGTTTAGTCTATACAATTCGTTACATAAAGTGTAATTAGTTCTTAAAGCTACTTTCAATGACAAATTTTAATGTTAGAAAATATTACATACACTACTGTGAAAGCTCATGTCTTTTGAGAATAAATTAATGCTATTAGTTTTTCTTTTTCTTTTTTTAGCTGGATTGTTTATAATACAAAATTCTTTTAATATTCGCTAATATATTCCGAAATTAAAAGTTAAAAATCACAAGTTTTAAAAATAAATTTCTGAATATTTGATCGAATAGCTAATTTGGCGCCCCTTCTATTTGTTCACCTGAGGCAAGTGCCTCACCTGCCTCACCCTCGCCCCGGCCCTGTTACACTTTTTAATAAATTTGGATATAAAGAAAAAGTAACATCTATCCACCCTGCTAAACTCTTAACAAAACCAAAACCAATCAGCAAGAAATAGATTTCCTTGATTTACAAATTATCCAGTACAATAAAATTAAAGCATTTGGCCAAAGAAGAGAATTTAATTTTCCCACAATCAACCTGTCGAAAAACTTAATGATTAGGAAATCAATGATTAATCAAATATACGGAATTAAAAAAACCTATTTAGAAGTCAACGGCATGCGCAAAGGATGGAGAAAATACCTTATAAGGCTAATTTGACTTTTACCTTTAAGGCTAATTTGTGTTTCTCACTTTTAAATTACTTGAGTTGCATATTAATTTAATGTACTTCATTTAAGTTACAATAATTTCGAAAAATTGTTCCTAGGAGGTAATAATTAAACTCTATATATATATACGAAAATATACTCTAATATTATATATACCTACATATACGAAAATAATATATATATATATATATATATATATATATATAGGAAATATAGTATAGCAATGTTAAATTATTTTAAAAAATTAATTTTCAACATATAACGGAATCTAATTTTTAATGCCACCTTCCTGTTCCTGTACGTGTACATTTTACACTCGTTATGAAAAACAATCAAATTATAAGAAGTTTGACACTCGCATGACAAAAATTGACCGGGATATTTAATTTCAAAATTTCCAGTTTTTGAAGACGTATTCAACTTGCTTTGAGCAATCAGTTAATTGAGTTAATTAACTGATCCCTCAAAGTATGAGCATAATTTCATGAAATACGTGTGAATAAAGTGCAGCAAAAAATATATATAATTTATAGTGGGCCTTGCAAGTAAGTCGTATGGTGTCACATCAGAATTTTTTTTTATTTAATGAATATTATTTCGCTTCTATCAATAAATACATGGAAGAAATCAGTAATCCTCTTTCTCAAAAATATCCTTCGTTTCCAAGAAATTTTTGTTTTTCTTTGCTCATACCTTTATTTCGTTTCTCAGGATGGACACTGTGATACTTGGTCATTGATGAGCCTTTCATGGGTAAAAACAATTCTGACGAAAACTTTGCGATATTTCCCGTCTATACCAATCGCTTGAAATGTCTGTATTATGCAAATCGAGTACATTACAAAAACAAAGAGCCTTTCAACAATAATCTCAGCCAAATTCACTCTATCCCCAAATGAAGTTCCCGATAATGGGATCACAAGTATAAAAATTATTTACGATATTGAAGTTACAGAATATTATACGATAGCAAAATTTATATAACAGAACCTGAATAACAGGAACTTCTACATATCTAAGTTTTCGATAAGCATAACTCAATGTTTCCTACTGAGAAAACTTATTGGCAACTAATATTTACCCCCTCTCTAAATTCAAATTTTTGCTACTCCAAATATTCAATAAATCGGTCTTTTCTCAAATCACTTTGAAATTATTTTCTTTACATTTCTTTCTTGTAGGCCGAAATCCCCGTACGACGAAATCCCCGTACGACGGAAATTACGCCTCTGACGTCCTTTTTAAAGTTGTAGGACCCGCTGGTCTATCTAATGTAACAGCTGAATACGTGTAGAAACCGCATAGGAGAAGGGTAAAAAGAAGCCTTTATTAACTGTTTTAAAATTCACAGTGCGTCGACTTGACGCTAACTCACTACGCTTCACTCGGGCGGTAACTCAAATAACAAAAATTAAATTCAAAATTCAACGATATTAACAATAGTAGAATTACGCTACAGGGCTCAGAATATCCTGTTTCCTAAAACAGTGTCGAATATTTAGTGGCAGCAAAGTAATAGCTGTTACGCCAAGTTAACCGGCAGTAAATGCCAAGCAGAAGCTCACGCTACAAAGTACAGTGTTCGCCCACACTCTCTAACTTCCCTTCTAGAACTCGCTATTTAAACCTTTTCTAATCAAGGTAGAATTTGCATTACTTCACGCGCAATCAAATTTAATTCCGGCATTGACAGTTAGGGGAAACGAAGGCTTATAGAAAAGCAAGCATAAACTTAAATTTAAAGCCTTTCAGTTAAAATAAATATAAACCCTTAGAAAGTTGTGAAAAGCAAAATAATTTACCTTCCCATAGTAACTGCAGGCTTTCACATGAGTAAATAATATACTGAAAAAAGTAATTTATCGTGTAAATAAGCAAATTTTTTCCCTTTTTTTTCCCCATAAAACAAAATGGGGCTGTTTCATATTTTTGTTTACATTCTGTATTTTAAAGCATTTAATGCACTGACCGCTTTTTTTAAAAAAATTCAGCGACGCTTTTCTAGTGCCACAAAAAGCCGGAGCTATACCTCTAGCGAAATTTGACAACAGTTACACTTAAAATCTAGTTTTGCAAAAGATTTCTCAACAATAACAATTATGGTAATGAAAATAAATTATATTTTAGAAAGCATTTACAATTAATTAAGCATTGTAATAGCTTTCCGATTAATCAAGCACTGTAACAGAGCAGCATATGTACCCCACTATAGGACACAGGTACTTTTTATAAAGTGTTGATTTCATCAACACCTGTCTAAAAAAAGTCTGTTTCCTATACTGAGGTACGTATGCTTCTTACTAATATACACTTCACCCTTTTTGTGACATTTAAGACATATTCAAAACTCAATAATTTACGATTCTAAAATTTATATTATTTCTATAGAAAAAGAATAAAAATATGAAAAAAGATTAAAATATTTATAAAAAACAAACTAAATTCAAACTTTTTTTACATTGCATTTTAAGTTATTTTAAAGTAAAAATATGAAATTACGACAATAAAAAAGATTAAAATTAATCTAAAAACAATATCCTCCTAAAATAAAAAATAGAAATTAATACTAAAATGTACATTTTTAAGATTCTTTATCAAATTCACACAAATATTCTCCATCATTCACACCTTTGTGGGGTTTTACCTTCGTATTTCACAGTTCAATACTTGGAAACCCCTAACACTGATAAGCGAATAATCTCTTACGTGTGTGAATAGAGACGTAAGACTCAGGAAGGCTTAACTGCCCTTTATTTCTCAAAATAAATATGACACAGTCAGCTCCTAACTCGGAGCGTACAGCAAAGCCTCCACTTGGGCTTGAACTTAAATTAATATGAAATTAAACTTAACTAAGCTTAACTAAAGCTAACTGAAAGATATAGCTGAAGCTATCAAGATTCTAAGTAGTTGGCCCCTAAATTTTAATTAAGTCGGCGAAGCCAATCAAAGCCCTAGTCAGGAACTCGGGCTCTCTAACGAACTCAGTGAAACATGGACTTAAATTCTACTCTTACTCATTTGCATTAACTGCGTTTCTGAAAGCACATTCTGGTAGGAAATTGAAGCTGAAGCTAGAAGGGATAGGAAAGATACATAAACTTAAAATAACTGTTATAAAATTAGGATAAATCTTACATTTTTCCTCACCAGAGTTTAACTACTCGAAGAATAAGGTCTCAAAACTACCTTGTTTAAGAGTGTAAATTCTACAAAACTCCTTTATATCAAAGTTTAAACTTGTAGTAATTGTACTTTTTTGAAAGAATTTCATCATTAAATTTTTCCTGTTTAGAGCCAACTTTACGAACATTCCTAAAGCTAGACTAAAACTAAGAAAAAAATATACATTTCACAAATTTTACAATTTGATTGGGAACAAACACCTGTTTCTTTCTGCAGCAAGATATTCAGTCTTGGTCCTTCTAAGTTAACAAAAAGGAAACAATGTTAGTGGCATTCTTTCACATTCAATTTATACTTTTATACAGCCACTATACCCTGATTAAAATTATTTTGGCCCTCAAACAGCTTTCATTCACTCATAATTTCAATCTCCTTCCCCCCACACTCTCCAGAAATTTTTCTAGAGATTGTTAATGCTGTGTTTTGGTGATTCTACACAACATCTACACAACAAGTATAGTTTGTTAGAACTTGACATTGCGGACCTCAGAAGACTCCTTAAACACAAAACTAGATCTAATGTACTAACATAGAGCTTAATTTAAATTCTTAAGTGAAGCCTGAAGAGCCTAACTTTAAACACATTCAATCTATACTTTCTTTCTATTCATCTGTTATTCAAAGTATTTTACAGTCATACTTTGACCAAAACTTACATTTTCACTAGTTTAATTTTACAGTACTTTTGCAACTGACATGAACACTTCTACTTTCAATACAACATTTTAATATGCAATATTTTCAAATTCACTTTACATCATTAATTATAGTTGCTGTACAAAATGCACAAACTTTTGCTACAATCTTACCCTAAGTTAACCCATTTTGAATTGAAGTCTTTCGACTAAAATTATTCACAAATTAGCTTCTCGGAACTTGAAAATTCTCAAAAAGCAGGTATTTAGAAAATAATTTCTCGCTAACTTGCGAATTCAAAAATCTTTCTGTTTAAAAGATAATTACAACCTAAATTCTCGAAAACTTGCGAATTGAAACTTCTTGCTTTAAACAGCACTTACCAACTTTAAGCAACATGACATAATTTGAACCTTTAATGCAAAATAAGCAACCAAAGAAGGTTTTCATTTATCTTTTTGGTTTTTCAAATCCTCCATTCTGAGGTGACGGAACTGCTCGAAAGTAGGCTGTCATAAAAAATGAAGTTTCCTCCTTCTCCTTGGATGGCTAGTATGCTCCATCGAAATTTCCTTTCGTTTCCTCCCTGTGTCGGTTAAACGCGCTGATTTCCTGATCGACTGAGGATTTTGGAACTCCGGTTTTCTCTTTAGCTCCTGGGGCCCACTTCGTTGCTGGGGATCTTTAAACCTCCTCTTGGGGTTTCTGGCGTGCCGAAACGATACCGCTACCACGTCAACTGACCTTTTTCCTTTGACCATTATTCGCTGCGAAGTTCCTGTGGCCTCTTTTGAAGTGGTTGGGTTGTGTTCTGGAGTTAGTCGTTTTCCTGGAACGCTATCCATGAACGTTTTCCGGTTCCCCATCGGAAATTGCTTCTACTGTAGAGGAACTTTTCTCTTTTGCGTTTTCTTCTTTTTCGCTAAGCTTGGACCTTGAGGTTGCTGCTGCGTTCGCTTCGCGGGAATTTCTTCGGTGCTCTCAGCTTGTTTCCTTTTTGTTGCTGGTGGATTCCTGCTCGGCGGCGGAGACATCGAGGTTCTTGGCGTACTCCCAGGATCCTGCAATAAATCTTTTAAAGCTTGGAAGTAGTGAGACTACAATAGGTTTTGACATGGTCAATGGTAGCAATTATTTGCTGGCCATTTTCTGCCTTTAAATCAAACGTGGACTATTTATTCTTTCAAACATTATTATGAATTGTTCTGAATTTCAATTCAGAATTATGAATAATGAACGGCCCAACAAAACTGGGTTCGAATTTAGCTACCCTGCTTTCGGGGGCAGACCATAAGGAATGCTTCAATTTTAACACTTTTTGACCGACCGTATATTCTACATTGAGTCTATTTCAATCACAGTAAACTTTTTGTTTCTGTCTTGCCACATCAGAATTTTTGATGGTCTCATTAATAATTTTATGGATATCCTTCAACTTAAATTCTTCTTGCCTTTCCTTAATGAAAAATAACTTCTCCAGCTACGTTAATATTTTTCTACTTGAAAATAATCCTGCAGGGGTTTTAGTGTGTGGTAATGTTTTCCTATTCTCAAGGCAAAGCCTAACTGATTGACTCAGCTGTCCCAACGGTCTTGACAATTCTTAACATATTCCCGAATAATTTTAACTATATTCTTACTTACACGTTCCGCAATATTCGATTGCGGTCTATAACGTATCATCTTCAGGTGGCGTATGCCAAGGCCTGTGCAAAGGGTTTCAAATAAATTACTTACAAACTGCCTACCATTATCTGATATTACTTTTACTTGGAGCCCGTATTTTAAAATATACTTGTTTAGAAACGAATCTGCTACTATTTTTGCTGACGCCAGTTCAAGGGGAATTATTTCCCCCGAGTTTGAGAAATAATCCACAATGGTTAATAATGATCCATTTTTGTTCGTTTTTGTTCTAGGCTAGTAACTGAGTAAATGAATCCCAACCAATTCATTTGGAAAAGTAGTTTTTATGTTATTTAAGTAAATGGCCGGGTTGTAATTAACATCGCTAGTTAAGAGACACAAGTGACATGACCTGACATATGCCGTGCGCCCCCCTTGTGCAACTGAGGAAAATACACCACTTCGTGGATCCTCTGCTAAGTTTTTCTAATCAGTAAATGTCCCGATATTGTTGAATCGTGGAGCTCCTCAAAAGTATTTAAGCGTAGACTCGCTGAGACCACGGGTCCATATTTTTCAGTATCAAAGGTTATTTTGTAAGGTTTTAGTTAAACTAACAAAGTTTTATTTTAATTTAAATATTTCTATCCCTTCTCATTTTCAACTTCCCGTTAGAAGAAGCGCGCGTTTTAGCTTTATGCTAATTTGAAGTGGAGCCAACGACTATTTAAGCAGGAGGTAGAAACCTCTCAGTGTGAGAGAGCTTTTAGTCTCAGACCACGATCATTCTATTCGACGTTCTCCTGACTAGCTAGCAGTTAAATTCTAAGCCATAGCGCTTTACGTGATTGCTTATTGAAATAAATCCAAGTGCCTCAGTATTAGTAAATCTTGCTACGCACCATTTAGTTAGAGGCCAACCTCGCGTTATAGCTCTGAGATCAACGACTATTTAATTTCTATTTAGCTTTAGTTTTAAATTTATCTGATTGTTCATTTTAGACCCAAGTGTGGTCTTTTACTTTCTGTATCCCTCCCGAGTTGGGAAGTGGTTGTAAATAATATTTATTTAATAAAAGAGGATTTTAAATTCCTTTCAAGTGCAGGTCTTCTACCATTGAATCACAGCATTCTACCACAGAACATAGCTGCATTCAGCTCCCTGTTCCAGATCAGGACTTTAAGCTGTCACGAAGATGTTTTCCAAGAATATGCACCAAACACTCAGTCCTGATAATTTTAGTGTAAAATAGCAACTTATCAATAATTTCATAATGGGCCGCTCTATTGCGAATAGCCGTTAAGTCTACATGTTCAAAATTTTGGGGGTCTTCCATATATGCGTAAATGTCTTTAAATTCAGGGTCCGTTTTTAATTCGGCAATTATTGTTTCACGAGATTCAATTATTTTAGCAGTTAGCATCATACATCTGACTGTGTTTCCCTACTCATCGATCTTGATTATTCATAGGGCATCCGCAACTACGTTTTATTTCCTCGGAGTGTGTTTTATTATTAAAATAAACTCTTGCAGTTTTAACATCCAAAGTATAAGGGGTGAAAGATTTTCCCCCGAGTATAAGCGACCAACTGCCACACGATCTGAGTACACTGTTATCGGGGCGCTTCCGAAATAAACGCGGAATTTTTGCAATGCTAGTAAGACCGCGGGAGTTTCCCCTTCAGTTACGCTGAGTTTGATTCAGCGTTTTACTGAAAAAGGCTATTGGCTGCACATTTTGGGAAAGAACTGCCCCAACTGCGTGGTTTGACGCGTCTGCTGCAATTTCAAAATTTTTGTTCCATTCTGGGAATTTAAAAACAATGGCGTTAATTAAGGCTTGTTTCAATTCTTCAAACGCCGTGTTCGTATCAGCTGTCAATGTGAATCTAGTCTTTTTTCGTTTAAGAACCAACAAGGGTTCAACTATGTTTGAAAAATCTTTTATGAAAACTGTATAATAGGAACACATGCCCAAAAGGAAGATAATTTCTTGATCGTATTTGGAAGTGGATAACTTTTAATAGCTAATATTTTGGAATTATGTGTTTCAATTGTTTGGCGGCAAATTTACACTTCTTTGGATTTATTTTCAAGCTGGCCTCATTTAGCAATGTTAGCAATTCCTCCAAATGTTTAATCTGTTCTTCTATGGTTTCGCTAATAACAATAATATCATCCACATAGATGACTGTGCTTTTGCCTAAGACTGGCCTTAAAGTAATGTCCATAACTTTTTGAAATGTAGACGGAGCTGAATGCAAGCGGCATTCTCAAAAAGGCATACACGAGTGATTTTGTAATAAGAGCTGTTTTCTCAACATCTTCGGGTTTCACTGCAATCTGAAAATAGCCTGGTCAGGTCTAATGTAGTCATATACTTAGTAGAACGAATCTTTCTTATAATTTCATCTATTATCGATATGTGGGGTACTTATTTATGCTATTCAACTTGCGGTAATCAATGGCGAATCTCCACGAATTCGGATCTGCGGGTGGCAATCCAATTCTGTTTTTACACAAAAGTACTGGACTTGCATAGGGGCTGGTACTTGGCGTAATTATTTTGTTCTCGAGCATTTTCTTAAATGATTTGCTCGAGAATGTCTTCCTTCACACGGTCATACCTATACGGCTTAGACCGGAATGGGGGTGCGCTGCCAGTGTAAATACTCTGTGTTACGATCTGGCAGAAGCCAAGCTTGTCCTCGAATAACTGGGAAAACAGACTTACCAGATTTTCCATCTTCTCTCTTTCTCCTCGAGATGACTCCATTCTAATTCCAGCATTGCGGCTCATTCCTCTTCAACTTCATTTATCTTGACCTGTAAAGTAGAATCTTTGAAATTAATTTTTGCGCATGCTGCGCGTAAGAAATCAACCCCCAAAATAACTGCGGTCAACAAACTTTTTAACCACCAAAAACTTTACTTTTTGCTCCTCGTTCTTTATTTGAACATGCAGCCCCACTTTTCCCATGCAGACACACTGTTTACCTTGGACGGCAAACAATCGTTGTCCCGTTGTTTTAAATAGTCTATAACGACGAAAATTCTTTTTAAATAACACCTGCGACAGGAAGCTGCATTAAGTTCGGTATCCAGTAGGGCGGTAGTAGGGACGTCCTTTAATAACATATGGATCTCTGGGAAAGCCTAATTTTGTACGACTACCGTATTCAGTTTGATTTCTGAGGGATTTTCCTTCCCAAACTGTGACCTAGCCCTCATCTTGGGCACCATGATTAGCTTAAATTCTTCTTAACTGCCCGTTGATCCAGCTGTTTTTTTCCTCACGCTTTGAACTGACCAGACTTTTCTTGTCTGGTTCTGCAGCCTTCCCTGCTTCCCGATACAGATTCTGTTGACCTTGAGGTTTCGTCTGTGAGTTAACCCTCGAATACTGCCTAAAGTTGCTCTCACGCGTGTTTTCGGCTATTCGCCTGCTCTGAAATTTCACAGCTAATTCAAATAAGGTTTCCAGGGTTTCCGGATTCCTGACTTCAAGAAGGTCCTGGATTAATGGAAGTAGCTGCGGTAATGTGATTTCGATAATTTTCCTCTCGGGCCATTTTCCATATAATAATTTGACAATGTGGGTCTTCCTTAAGATGAAGTCCGTTAATTCATCGAAATAGGTGTGATAGTTGCTAAACAATTCGGACTCCAACTTCGCACGGTCTTTTACAACTGGGAATGTTTTAAAATTTTGCCAAGTTTTCTTCAATAGCAATATTTTAAAATTTTCCCAAGTTTACGTTTCTGATATTGTATTCCCCAACAAACTCCTACCAATATTTTTGTGCCAGCTGAAAGCTTGGCCTTTTACGTTCGACGTAGCGATGATAATTATCTGCAGCTAGTTAAGACGTAATGTGAAATGTAGGTCCAGCTGCTCCAGAAAAGTCATCACGGAACCTTTGCCGTCGAATATTGCTGATGGCTTCATTGCCGCTCTCATCGCTTCCACGATAAATCCGAATCCCTCCATTGAGTTTGCTTGAGATTGAGAGAATTGAAAGGTCGGAAGGGTCGATGTGAAATCTTCACTACCTAGCGCATAGTTCATTAAAAACAAATTCGAGCCCTAACACTGATAAGCGAATAATCGCTTAAGTGTGTGAACACAGACGTAAGACTGAAGAAGAGTTAGCTACCCTTTCTTTCTCAAAATAAATATGACACAGTCAACTCCTTACTCGGAGCGCACAGGAAAGCCTCCACTTGGGCTTGAGCTCAAATTAATATGAAATTAAACTGAACTAAGTTTAACTAAAGCTAACTGAAAGATATAGCAGAAGCTATCAAGATTCTAAGTAGTTGGCCCCTAAGTCTTAATTAAGTTGACGAAGCCAATCAAGGGCTTAAAGTACGGCTGGGCGTAGCAATAGCTTAGAGATAGTTAGCCAAAGGCAAACACCCCTTAGTGAGGAACTCGGGCTCTCTAACGAAGTCAGTGAAACATCGACTTAAATACTACTCATACTCATTTGCATTAACCGCGTTTCTGAAAACAAATTCTGGTAGGAAATTGTAAGCTGAATCTAGAAGGAATAAGAAAGGTGCATAAACTTAAAATAACCGTTATAAAATTAGGATAAACCTTACACCTTAATAATAGAATATGTAATTTCCTTTATTTATTTTCTTGATAGCATTGTCAGAAAGTTTTCCATGACATTTTTTAAGATAGTACCCTTTTTCTTCGCCATCAACTTCTATTTTTATTATACGTGAATCTTCATACTTGGTAAGCACTTTTTCAGTAAAATCAGATTGTATCTCCCGAGTTCTAAATGTTTCAGTCTTAGAGTTTTAGGATAATATCCGAGACTATTGAATTCATCCATTTTTTGGCTAACATTTTTAAAGGCTTTTTATTTAGGAATATATTTATTAGTAAACATTTCTTTTGAGATTCGCACATATGTTATAAACAAAAAGAAAAGCTCGTACTCCTTTCTCTATCATGCAAGTGACTTGATCTTAGTAGACTTCCCGCCTGGCGACCTCTCGCACAAGCGTGAAGAATAACAGCACAGAAGAAGAGTGTAAAATGCCCTTTTATTCTAAACCTCTAACAAAAACCTCTAACTTCGTGCTCGCAGTAACACCAACTACTTATGGTGAGGAACTTAAGGATAATTTAACAATAAAGTCAAAATGATAAATAGTAGAGCTAGACTGTACAATTTACTTAAAGCTAAACATGTTGACTCAACAACACACACTGGTGATAGACTTAATAAACTGCCAGATTCCGGAGCCGCGACTAAGATTAACAGCTGGAGGACCGAATACCAACATGCGCTAACTAGTGAAATCACTCTGTATATAACCTTCCCATTTCGTCTGTTTAAATACTGTCTTCGCTTAACATAAGGGAACAGGCGACATCTCGACTTGCGAAATGCAACTATTTCGAGACGAAAGTTATTAGGGCGTCAGTTTCCTTAAAATAAACGTATGTACTTGATTCTTCTTCTTTTTTTTTAGTTAAAACACACAGATTGTATATTATAAAGGGTAATGTAAGTTCAATGCCTGATATTTTTAAAAACCGAAATCAAGTTTATAAGTAGAACCACGGGCAATGACTACTGAAGTTGTTGGTTCAGTTTCGCTTTGCCAGTTTCGAGGCCCGAATACCACACATGAAGTCAACGTAATTGCCAGCAGCCATCCCAGAATTAGAAATCTTTAGATCAGGTTTCGTAGTTAATAAATAGCCAATGAGTATTTCGGTAAAATAAGATGTTGCATGAGGTATGGATAGGTAAACATTATGTTAAAATGCTTTGAGCTCTATTCAGAACTCCGAACATGACAATGAATATCGATATGTAACAGATGGAGACATATCTTTATTCTTAATAATATTTAAATGTCAAGCCAAACGGGTGGGTTAAATGAAGGAGATTATGTTTTTCATTTATTAGGACTTTTACCCCTCAAGATCGCACGACTGATTGCCAGAGAATCTGAATACGTATTTGTTAAGAATTTATTATTAAAACTTTAAGACCAGAAAAATTTCACCGAAATTTGTTAATCTTATTAGGGATTCAAAAAATACATGGACAGATTTCGTTTTCAAAATTCATAACTATTTTAACGAATGATTAGCAGGATTAAAGATAAATTATTTCGATTCTTTAAAAGAATTAATCGTAACAGGTTAATTGAAAAGACAGGTTCCGAATTCTATGAGGGAATATTTTATAGATCCATGGCCTAAATATGTAAATACGAATGAATTAGCTGGAAAATTAGATGAATACGAAAACGTTCGATCAGGACTAGAAAGGAACAAGGGAAGTAAAAGCAGTTCTAAGTTATGGCCTTAGAGTGATTCTGAAAACACTCTGAAAGTAATGAATTCTAGTAACCATAATTGATTCGAAAACAGAGACATGATGAGAAGCCATAAATATTACTAAAAAGACAGTTCGCCTGAGCATAAATATAATTAAAAAAAACTTATTTAATTTTTCTACGCGTTTTGATCGGTGTGATCCCAAATGTTTTCCGTGTAATCTCTTTGGTCAATTTCGAAAAATTGTCTGTATTCTTCAAAATATGTGGATGCAAAGAAATATTGCACTAAGAATGAAAAAGAAACTATATTTAAACATGCATGATCTTGACGATTCTTCCTTAGAAGTTGATACGTACTTGAGGATTGCTTTAATTAACAATTCTCGTATTACGTCTTCATTGACTGACATGGGAGCATCGTCAAGTCTACGTAAAGAATCGTCCCATTGTAGTGGACTCCTTATTCAACTCTGGATATTTAAACCTTAGTAGTTTTTTTTCTTTCGACTCTTTAGCTAATGCTTACTCTGGGATTATTTCATATTACTTAACGATGATGTGGAGGTAATTGCTTAATTCAGCAAAGGTACACCGTAAGCCAACGCCTTGCTCCTTAAAGAATCGGCTGGGAATAAATATTTCATCTTAGAGGAAGGAGCTATTTGGTTTCGGAAATCAAAACTGTCCTATAGAAAGTCTTGGTTCGGCATTTGGGGATTTAAAAATTGATGACGTAATGGCAGAAGATATACTAGTATTAATTGTATCAATAATTCTAGTATTAATTGTGTATTACTTATTTGTTGGACGAACGTTCTTAGATTTACCGCGTATCGCATGTGCTACAGTCGGTGATACCTTGCATATCGGTTATGCATTATCCATTTATTTTGTTTGATTGCATTCAAGTAAATTCATCTATTAAATAAAAATCAGACGAAGCAAGATTTTGTAAAGGAAAAAACTGAACAAATAAATAATGGATTAGTTATGATTTAGGGAAAGTTTAACTCCTTATTGGAAATAAAGGAAGGTAGAACTATTATACCAATTGTTAATATCGAAAATAAGGAAATAACATTTAAGGAAATTCAAAACATCACAAAAACGGAGAGAGTAGATGAAGTAAATTCAGAATTAAATTCGAGTATGTTAATTGACTTAATGATTATTATTCATTAGAAATTTTAAATATTAATGCTACAAATGTAGAACGAAAATTTATAACTTTAGAACAAATTTAATTTAATAAATGTTTAAGGAAACAACACGATCTATTTAATTTGTTAAATGATTTTAGAGATTGCTTTGCATTAAATTTATCAGAGTTAGGATGTACAAGGGTCACAAAAAATGGATATTAAGAAATCGAGGGATCAAAACGCGTATGATACCTTTTAAAACGAATGCGGCTGAAAGAGAGGCACTAAGGAAATAATTGATGAGTGGAAAGAACACGGTATAGTTTCAGAAACACGTTCTCCATATGCGAGCATAATGCTTTTAGTGCGTGAAAAGTCCGGTGATAATCGAATAATTGTTGATTACAGAAAATTAAGCAATCAAACAATAAAAAAATAGATTTCCTCTCGCTGAAATTAATGACTTATTGGAACAGCCACATGATTGTAACATGTTTAGTACTTGAGGTCTGGCCTATGGGTACTTACGAATCGAGTTAACAGAAGAAGCAGAATTAAAAACCGCTTTTATCACACATGATGACAGAGGTCAATTTGAGTGAAAGATGTTTGGTTTAACTAATGCCCCGGCAGAATTTTAGCTCCTAATGTACCTTGTGTTAAGACATTTATGCTATCAGAATATGCTATCTGGACGATATCTTTGTCATGCTAAAACTTGGGAAGAAATTATCAACAAGTTAATCAAGGTATTTGAAGCTTCATGAAAGGCTAATTTGACTTTAAAACTACCCAAATGTGAGTTTGCGAAACATGAAGTAGAATTTTAAGGTTTCATTAGAATGGTATTAAACCCGGCTCAAAACAGGTAGCAGTAATTTCTAAATTTCCCGAACCGCATGAAATTAGACGATTTCTGGGTATAGCATGTTTTTTAGGAGATTTATTCAAAAATCTCCTAAAAAACATGTTATATTACTTTATCTCTGTAAAAGAGAAACTGTTTACTGAGCTAAGAAGAATGACAATTTAAAGTGGGAAGCAAACCAAAAAGAATCTTTCGAAATTTTCGAAAAAGTAATTAGTACAACAACCTACTTTGACACTCTGTAATCCAAACTCTACAACTGAAGTTCATAGTGATGCAAGTGCGGATGGTATCGCCGGAATGCTACTACAAATTGGGAATGATAATAAGTGCCACCTCGTTTATTGTGTGAACAAGAAGACAACTGAAGCCAAAAGAAACTATCACTCAAGTTATAAGGTATTTCTCCCGCCTTCTTCGCATGCCTTTGTGGTGTAATGGTCAGCGTAAGCGAGAGGTCTGTGGTTCGATTCCCGGCGAAGGCTTTACTCACTTTTCATCTCTCCTGGTTCTAAATAACTTAATGACTCTACAAAGTTGAAGTACAATGTAAGTTGAAGTTGATGGCCATCGTATGGTCGCTGGAAAGAGTAAGACAATATTTATTACGCGTAAACTTAACGGTTGCGACGGACTGTCAGGCACACATTTATATGAATGCAAAAATATCTAATAACCCCCAAATCGCTAGATGGAGTATTCTCAAAAAAGTCTTCAATTTTGAAGTTTGCTATAGACCGGGTATAAAAATGATACATATCGATGCAATGATTAAAGCTCCTGTTCTCAACCCCGAAGATACCATGACAAGTCTCATAGAACGGAAGTTTGAAGTATACCTCATTCTAAGCGAAAAACCAGGTTTTTACTATCTAGGAAGCTGATAAGAATTTAAGAAAACTTATAGACATTTTTAAGAAAGAAGAACACAAGGAAAAAAAAACAGAAAATCACAAATTATTGATTTTAAATGGAATACAATATACCGGAAGGTCTGCACTAAAGAGAAAGGAAAATTGCTCTACGTAATTCCCAAAAGTATAAGGAATAAAACTTCGCGATTTAATAGAACATTTCTCAGTGGACAGAACTGTCAATAAAATTAAAGAACTGTATTGGTTTCCGTACATGAACGGTTACTTGCGGAAGCATATATCTATGTGCTTTGAGTGTTTGATGAATAAAATCCCAGTAGGTAAACAGGGGTATCTACATCCAATAACACACCAATACACTTGGCTAGGCCCATTTGTAAAAAGTTCAGGGGGAAATCGAGACTTACTAACAATAATCGATAACCTCACAAGATTTACTAGCCTGTTTCTAGTAAAAAACACATCCTCTCTACATGTTTTAAAAGGTCTCAAAGGTTTTGTTGGTGAACTTGGACTCGCTGATAGAAACATCAGTGATACAGGAAGCTATTATACACCCAATCAGTTCGAGCAGTACTGTCGTGGAAATGGAATAAATCCCACGTCAAACTCTACCCAACATCCAGTGGCTAATGGGATGGTAGAAAGGGTTATCTTATAATGGAACTATTTATTATTCTTATGGAACAATCTTATCCACAATTTTTGCATCCATGAGCGTTTCACGCCCAAAAGATTGGGACTCACAAACAAAAGAAATTTGAATAATACTCTCAACAAAACTAAAGATAAAACACCTTAACACCCTACATGGCTACTCTCCAAGATTTAACGATGGAATCCACGAAAAGTTGCTGGTGAAAGCGTAAATGTATGGACTGATCCCAAAGAAGCTCAAATCCTGAAGGACAAATAACCAGGTGGATACAAAGACTCCAGGAATATCAATTTGAGATAAAACATTGTAAAGGCTCCTCCCACGCATATGAAGATGCTTTATAAGGTATTTCTCCCGCCTTCTTAGCATGCCTTCGTAGTGTAGTGGTCACCCCGTTTGACGCGTATTCGAGAGGTCCGTGGTTCGAGTCCCGGTGAGGGCGTGGCTCATTTTTCATGTGTCATCCTTCGAAAATATCCTAATGTCTCTATAGTGGCGCCCGAACTAAAAGGGGATGGATAATGAATTTCAACCACCAAGATTTGGCGATTGTGTCCCCTAATCCCCAGTAGCCCTTTAAAAGGAGGATTATATAAGGTATTACTCCGGCTTTCTTAGCATGCCTTCGTGATGTATTGGTCAGCAGGATCGACGCGTATTCGATAGGTCCGTGGTTCGAGTTCCGGCGAGGGCATTGCTCATTTTTTGTCTCCTGCTTCGAAAAAATCCTAATGGCTCTACAGCTTTATCCGGGAAGCCTTGTTCTGCACACTGCAGGCATTGTTCTACAGTCGAGGCTAAGTACGGGGTGGCGAACCCGGTAAATAACAGCTTCGACATCAGCCAAACCAGATTCGCAGAGTGATGAAAAAGTTAGAGAAGAACAATTGGTGGATTCTGACATTAAGCCAATAATATGGCTGAAGGAATCATCCAGTACAAAACCAAGTGGCAGGACATTTCCATCTTCAGTCTTACAACTAAGAAATACTGGGCTCTCTTTGACTCCCGCCACTTCCGAAATGGAGTCTTACATCGACTATGGGAAAGCGACGATGGAACTAGTAAGAGATGGTAGCTGCTGCTTTCTTAAAATCGGATACCTGATGTTCTGAAGGAAATAAGCAGCAGCCGAACAGGAAGGCATTTCGACTATATGAAAACACTAAACAAGGTTCGAGAGCTCTACTTTTGGAGTACCACGAGGATCGATGTTGGGAAATGGTGCCGCTTTTGCAATGCTTGAGCAGCCAAGAAAGAACTGATGGGACGTAGCCGGGGAAGGTTGCAGTGATAGAACGTAGGAGTGCCTTTTGAAGGAATAGCCCTCAACATACTCGGACCTATGCCGCGGACCACACATGGCAACAAATACACCATCGTTGTCATGGATTATTTTGGGAAGTGGCCCGAAACTTACCCAATTTCAGACCAAGAGGCTGTCACGACAGCTTAAGTTCTGTTACAGAACTGGTAGTCCAGGTTTGGAACTCACCTCCAGATTCATTCCGACCAAAGCAGGAACTTTACTTCGGCTCAGTTCAAGGGATTCTGCGACTTATTGGGAATCAAGAAAATACAGACGACTCAGTTATATCCTCAGTCTGATGGTATGGTGGAAAAGTTTAACCGTACAATCCTGAACCACCTCTCGCTCCTGGTTCTCAAGAACCAAGAAAACTGGGATCACAAGTTGCCACTGTTCCTGTCTGCTTGCCGTAGTGCCGCCTACGAGAGCACCGTCTGTTCTCCATCCCAGATGCTTTTCGGTGGCGATCTCCGTCTACCAAGGACCTGCTCTTCGGCCGCCCTCTGGATGTGCAAGATCTCCAGGACCGGTTAGAAACGATACACAGTTTTGCCCGGTAGCGGACCAGCATCTCGGCGGACAGAATGAAGAAGAGATGCAAGAGCCACGGAACATCAGTTAAAGGAAAACGACAAGGTATGGTTATGGAATTCGAGTTGTTGTAAGAGTATTTCTCCCAAACTGCAGTAGCATTGCGAGGATCCCTATACAGTTCTCAACAGACTGAGCGACGTCGTGGTACGGATCCGTAAGTCCCCCAATTTCGAACCCAAGGTCATTCAATATGACAGATAGCCCCATACTATGGCCATAGTACCCAATGTTACTCATTCTTAGGGGTACCCATAATTCACATAGATTAATTTTTCTAAATAATTTCTCCATATAACTGGCACGTAGTTACTTGTAAATAGCGTAAATGTTTGTTTCTTTTATTTTTGTTTACTTTTGCTTTGTTGTTTTTGTTTTCTTGCCGGTTTTCCCGAGAATATTCTGGAAGGCAGCTCAAAAGCTATATATATCCTGCCTGTACGCGTAGTAGAAAAGTATGTTGCGTTTCATAGTAGTACCTTGAGCGCAGACATTAGCTCGAGAGCGATCGACCGAGTCGGGAGCACTACTTTAATGCCCTGCCGTGAAGCTGTCTTCATCGTTATAGCCCGAAGGCTGTGTTATTGATTGTTTCATCGTGTTTGTCGTAGTTGTTTTACGACATTAAGGCGTCTTTGGAACTGTCCTGTGTAATACTGACGAATAAATTGTGTTTTGTTTCTTCATCAAGTGTTTTGATCAATCACTCCAAATCCACGAACCCGTAGAACGTAACAGTATTATGTTATACTTTGTCTCGGTCCAGGTGTGTCCTGTATAGAAAATTTGTTAAAGCAAATGAAATCAGGGTAAAATTCAGTATTTAAAATTGTGCTAAAAATAAGCAGTCATTTTCAAGTCTAGGCATCCTAAGCAGTACTTGAGATTCTTGTATTGCTGTGAAAGCATACGTCCAACGATCTCAAATACACTTTATAACCAAAAAATGGGCGCACCAAGAAGGAGTTGTCCGATGGAGACACAAATTGGTAGATAAGAAGATAATGTACAGAATAGGAAATGATACAAATTTCAGAACAATTGAATGATTATAGTTACAAAGAAACGAGCTCAATAAGGTGTTGACCCACCTCTAGCCTGGATCCAAGCTGCCACACAGCGTGGCATACACTGATAAAACTCCCGGATTGTCTCCTGCGGCATTTCTTGCTAAATTTCTCCAAATGTCGGGCTAGGCCTTCAACATTTCCTGGTAGATGCAGTCGCCTTCCCATCATATCCCAGACATGCTCGATGGGAGAGAGATCTGGCGATCTGCTGGCCAAGGAAGTGTTTGACAAGCAAGACAGTTTATAGCAACACGTGCCGTATGTGGTCTGGTATTATCTTGCTGAAAAATCAGGCGAGGATACTGCAAAGGGAACGGTAGCAAAACAGGTCTCAAAATGTCAGACGATTCATATCGCTGTGCTGTAAGTGTGTCTCTGATGACGACCAAAGGAATCCGGCTATCAAGGAAAATGGCACAACAGACTACAAGTCATGGTTGAGGGCCTGTGTGGCGCGCAATAGTGAAAACAGGATCGGCACGCTGCTCTGGGCGTCTCCAGACACGTCTTCGATTATCGTCACGACACAGTTGGAAGCGTGTTTCTTCGCTAAAGACTATGCGTCCCCATTCAGCATCATTCCAACCTGATCGAGCCAAGCATCACTGTTATCTAGCTCGACAGTGTGCAGGGTGAGTGTCAGGTGACGTAACGGTCGGTACGAGTGTAGATTTCGCTCTATGAGCCGCCTGTGAATGGCCATGATGGACCCTCGTGTGCGCGTCGCACGTCTGATGGTTGATAGCGATGAATCAGGCACTGTGACAGATGATCTGACAATCGCTCTGTTCTCCCTACCTGATGTGGCCCTAGGTCGACCGCTAGCATCATGACGCTCAAATCTGCCACTGTCCACCCATTCTTGCCAGCATCTTCTAATCGCCGCATCGCTTCGACTCATATGACGAGCGATTCTCCGATTTGCCCAACCTACTTTTTTCAATCCAATGATACCACTTCTTTCAAACTCTGACAGTTATTCGTCATGAGCTCGAATCCTGCGGCGAGGTATTTTTTCAGCCGTTCAAAGGTATCGTAAATCTCAACGCAACAGGAATTTTTAACAATTTAAGAACAGCTCCTTATATACATCTGCTACATCCGCAGTTCCGATGCGCTGAAGATCGTACTATTCATTTATTGAACACCAAATTTTAATCATTTGCATAGTTAGTAAAATATTTTTGCATACGAAATTTCAAAGCTATCGGATGATTCCTTCTTGGTGCGTCGATTTTTTTTTTGTTATACAGTGTATATCAATACGTAATACTAAGAGAATTTCAGAAATCGGCACTGTAGGAAAAAATGCAACGTCAGGGATTATTACTTTTCTGTCTTCATTATCCGCTAATGGCAGAGCCCAAACGATGTCAGAATCAGTTTTAGATCATAAGCATAAAATTGAAGGTTATATATAGAGCAATGCCGTCTGATTTAGTTTTTGTTACGAAAAAATTTGTAATGTTTACTTTCGAAGAACTTGTTAAGTAAATGCTGGATGAAAATTTTATTTGATTTCGAGCTATAGGTTTACATTATTTTTACTATAAGTTATTTTAATTTGTTACCCTTTTCTGTCCTCCTTGTTCCTCTCCCGTTTCCCAGCCAAGATGTAAATGAGTTAGGATTATTGAAAAAGTATTTAAACTGAAGTAGCGAAAAGATTAGTCTGAGCGTGTTTTCGCTCTTGAATGCGTGAGTTGTTATGTCTACCATCTGTTTGAATTCTGGATCTCGCCTTCGCTTTCTTGCCGCCGAAGTTTAATATCACGCCGGTGTAGCTTTCTAACGTAAGATCTAGTGTCCTTTGCTGGCATAAACTGCTACTAGAACTCCTTGAAAATCTGTGTAGATGTTCGCTAAGACTAGAAGATGAATACAACAGGGAAACGATGTAAAAGACCCTTTTATTAAACTCAATTATTTACAGACGGCACAAACTTTGTGCTAACAGAATCCGTCATCCACGTGTGGTGATAAAACTAAAAATAATGGTGAAATAAACTAAATTTAAAAATAGATTAGTAGTCCAAGACCACACAATTAAATTTAACCTAGCAGGTTGCCTCAGAAACCTACACATGAAACATGAAAGCAGTACCTTTAGTGCGGGTAGTAATCACCACCCAAATCTATGATTTTCTGCCAACGTTTTCGTAATTTTGTAAGGATTTTAAGTTCACTAACGTTTATTTTATTTTAAAACTTTACTATCATCTTTTATTTTCCCCTTCCGGCCAGAATTAACGCGTAAATATTTTTATACAAATTGTACTTGCTAATGCTTAAGTATTTAAGTTGTGGCTTTTTGCCAAGAGCAGAAGTAGAAGGAAGGAGAGAGAGCCTTCTTGCTACGAGGCTTCACACGCGCTTGCCATCAGCTGTCCGCCTTTAAGGCCAGAGGTTGAAATCCTCTTGAAAGTTAGAGACGTATTAAAGTTTTCTGCAGTTTGAGTACTACACACGCAGTAATTTAAAAGGTCAGTCTTAGTGCTAGTCATCTGTGTAAAATATTAAAAGTTAGCTCTTATCTAAATTTTAGTTAGTTAGTAGTCTTATATTCTTTTACGTTCAGACAACAAGCTGTTGGTCTTTGTATCCTGCAGTGCGGGAACGTCTGTAAAATCGATAGGTAAATAAAGGGTAATTTTAAACCTTATTAGCTTTATTGTATCTTCTACACACGCACGAACATAGCTTTTAATAAGCTCCCTGTTTCTACTCAGGACTCTAGTTATGTTTGCAAAATCAACTAGAAGAACTAATAGTCCTGATAGCGGCACCCGAAGGAAAAGACCCATGGCCGACTTTCAAGAGGAAGTTGATGAACCCGTGGTATCGGCTCAAAATTCAGAAATGCCAGCTGCCACCCTAGAAAGATTCGGGTACATCGTCCAGACCACGCGAGCATCAATGAAGTCAGCCGCGAGCTTCGATGGGAATTCAGCGGTGAATAACTTTTTGGAAAAATTAGACGGCCACTTTATGTTGCATCCAGTCCACGAGTTCTAAGAAGTGACTTTGGTTGCTAGCGCGTTGAGGGTTCAAGCGCTTAGTTAGTTCAAGTACATAGGAAAAAATCTCTTGGGCCATCCGAGAAATCCTACCTATACTTGCGAAAATTCCAAGACCTCCTTAGGAAAGGCCTTTCCAGTAGTAAGAAATCGTACGAAATTAGAAGCGGAAATCGTACGAAATTAGAAGTGGAACGCTTCAGCACATACCAGCAAAAACTTAAGAACTGTCAAGCTTCATTTTAAGAAGAATACAATTATTTAAGCTTTGGTATGGAAGCCGGTCGGATCCTGAAATAATACAAGTCATTTTACTTAGGTTACTTCTCCAGGTACAAGAATTTATCGAATTAAGGAATCTGACGACTTTGGAAAAATTATTTGAGCGCGCAATTCAGTTTCAAAGCAGAAGGAAAGCTGACATTGAAAGATAACGCCAGTACAAGCAACGAGGCCAATTCGGTGCGTAAAGGCCACAGCAGACGCAGGACCGCGGCTACGGAAGCAAGTCGAATCAGTGTTCAAAGAAACCTGAATATTCAAAAACAACTAGCGAACGTCGACAGTTCAAAAATAAGCCAGGCAAAAAGTTTAAAGGCTAGCGGAAAGGCGCAGAAAAGAAAGAAGATTTAAACTGAAATGGATTTCTGCTGAAGGGAGGGTGCGGAAATACGAAGGCCAAGAAAATCCCTCTACCATCAAGCTCAATACAGTTGTTGTGAAAAATTTAGTTCTTCCGAAGATTGAAGTGTTAGGGAACAATATTTCAGCCACCACCCTCCTGGATACAGAAGCTCAGTGTAGCTTTATGTCAGAAGAATTTTTTTTAAAAATATTTTCGCCGATATGGAATCTACAGTTCGGATAATACGACGGTTTCAGCAGCCCAGGAGAAAAAATGCAAATGTATAGGTAAAGTACCACTGTATATCCGCAAGGATGAGCAGGTAAAACTTATGATCCTTATTGTAAGAAATTTTCAAGCAAGTATAATATTAGGAGTAGATTTTCTTTCAGCGTCCGAAGCAACATTAGATTTCAGTCAAGCATCTCTTAAGCTGACAATGAAACCGGTGCCTCAAGTGAAAGCGAACCCCCCCCCCACAGTGAACCTAGAACATCTGCCAAATGAAGAGCAACGAAAACTACGCCAAGTCGGAAGTGAATTTTCTACTTTGTTCAGTGACATTCCCGGATTCACTCAAGTGACTAAAAATGGAATAAATACGGGATATTCACAGCCAGTTCACCGCAAGGCTTACCGCTATGACAAGTCTAAAGAAAAAATTATAGAATGCCATATTAAAGATATGCTAAATAAAAAGATTATCACGCGCATATCCAGTAGTTATGCGAGCCCGGTTGTTTTATGTAAGAAGAATAATGATTACCCGGTTACACACCCAAAAAGGTGGCGTTTTGGAATTGATTACCGCAAACTGAATAGCGTTACTAAGTATCCGGTTTATCCATTATCCATTACTGATGAAATGTTGCGAAACGTAACTTCCACTAAATATGTTACGACATTGGATTTAATATCTGGGTATTTTCAAATAGGCGTAAAACCTGAAGACGCACCAAAGACCGCTTTCGTAACTAAGTCTGGCATATATGCATTTTTGTGTATGCCGTTTGGCCTGTCAGGCGCGCCAGCAACATTTCAACGTTGTACGGACATTGTTTTAAGACCCATCCTCGGGAAAATCACTTTTACCTATTTGGATGACATTATTGCTACTAGTGATAATTTAGAACAACACATTAAAGACTTAAAGGAAGTATTTTCATTATTAAATGAGGCCGGTCTAAAAGTTAATGCTGAAAAGTACAAATCTGCGGCAAAGGAATTACGTCATTTGGGGTATAAAATTTCCCAGAAAGGCATCGAAACCGACAAATAAAAAATAATTGCAATTCAGAATTATCCGCCGCCTAATACGGCGAAGAAACTAGCTTCTTTTCTAGGGCTCTGCTCATAGTATAGGTCCTTTATAAAGGATTTTGCCGCAATTGCCGAACCGTTATTATAATTAAAACGAAAGAAGGCAAGATTGTCGTGGACAGCCGAAGCTAGCATAGCTTTAAAAAAATTAAAACAAGCGTTAACACAAGCCCTTGTTTTGAAATTTCGAGAAAATGATAAAAATTTAGAAATCGCGGCCGATGCCTCGGATTATGGCGTAGGGGCAGCTCTTTCCCAAAATGGGCAGCTCGTGGCATGCTTTAGTCGTACTTTAAATGATACTCAAAGAAATTATTCAGCGATAGAAAGGCAGTTCTGTTAGCAGTGCAGAAGTTCAGGGTCTATTTTGGAAGTTCTCCAGTAACGGGCTACTTTGCTCATGCGGCGGTCGCTAAATTATATTCAGGAAAATTATCGCCGAGATTAATACGATGGGCTCTTAAATTACATCAATATAATTTGAAAATTAAACACAGGCCTGTAAAGGAAAATGTCGTAGCAGATGCCCTGTCAAGAATCAGATTAGATGAAGAAGGGAACAGTGTTAAAATGGCAATGCTCACATCCCAGACGATACATTCCCGTGAGACTGTAATAACGGAACTGGGCAAGGATCCGGAATTAAAAAAAATATGTAATTATTTAAAAGATCCTGAAAACTTTAACCACCAAGATATTGTGTCGGTAAGAAATACAGCGGCCCATTACGAACTGATAGATGGTCTATTTTTTTATACGAATAATAACAATGAAATACAACCTGTTATCCCAGCTAGTCTTAAATATACTACAGGAATTGCACGATTCGCCCCTGGGAGCTCATGGTGATATTCGAAAACCATCCAACGCGTACACGAAGCAGTTTATTTTCCTGAACTGCAAAAGTTAACAAGGGCGTATGTCCAGTCTTGCCCAACATGCCACGTAGTTAATTATGTTAATTTCCGCCCGGCCGGGTTTCTAAATAGCACTAAATCAGAATTTCCGAACTAAATAATTGGCGTCGATTTATTGGGCCCTTTCCCGAAAAGTCAGTTAAATAAAAGTTGGTATCTTCTTGTTATGGTTGACCATTTTAGTAAATGGACTGGAACTGTTCCCCTAAAACGAGCCTCTGCGAAATTAGTCAGTGATTTTTTTTAAGTAAATATATTTTAAAACACGAGGCGCCCCTAAAAGTTATATCGGATAATGGTCCTCAGTTTATAAGCAATATTTTTTAAGACATGTGTCAAAAACTGGGCACACATCATTTAAAAATGATCCCCTATCGACAGCAATCAAATATAGCGGAACGAGTCAACAGAAACATAGTTAAAATTATTCGTAGTTATGTTACAAATTTTCATAAAAGCTGGGATAACTATGTCAATGAATTAGCTTTCGCCCTTAGGACCGCCAAACACAACACGACAGGCAAAACTCCTGCTAAGCTATTTTTAGGCAGGAAGATTATAACCCCCAGTGGGCAAAATGTTTTATGTTTAAATAAGAGCCCCTGAATTCCAAATGGTGGATATACAAAAGTTAATTAAGGAGGCAAAAGAAAACACTAAAGTACCACAGAGGAAACAAAAAATGTATTATAACATGAAAAGACGGGAAGTAAAGTATAATGTGGGGGATGAAGTACTTAAGCTGAAGCATTCACTTTCTTTAGCGAAGGAAGACAAAGTTGCAAAATTTTGCCCACAGTTTGAAGGCCCGTTTTCTATTGAGAAAATGACCCAGGCAGTGGTGGTTTTAAGAGCCAAGAATGGAGTGTAATGGTGAAGCGGAAGAGAATTCCCGCTTCACCACTACCTATGCTTAAAAACAGTACTAAATAATTTTCAATTGATAAGACTTAAGTTTTTAAAATATTATTTTCCAGCTTCCCAAAAAAACTCATGCGATTAACAGAGAATGAAAGGAAAGTCTACGATTTTCCATTTAGAAGTAAGATCAAGGAAAGTCATCCTTCCTCAGCAAACAAGCGGCGGGAAAATACTTCGAAGGTTATGTGACACTTTCAAATTGTTAGCTTTTGTTCTTTTACAGCTTTGAATAGCCCTCCATATCCGGTCCCATTCTTCCTCCAACTGACAAGCTTAATGTGCCTAAAGAAGAAAACGCCCTTTCATTTCGGACCAAGCATAATGGTTAAAAGAAAATAAGTGTTAAAAAAAAGGAGAAGAAAGAAAAGAGAAGAAAAAAAATTAAGTTGAAGTATTTAATTTTAAGATATGGTACTTATCACTTACTAAATATTGTTCAAAAGAGAAACACAGTAAAATAATTTTGAGTGAATGTCTTTTACATTAATTTCGAATTTCATTTAAGTCAATAAATATAGCAAAAACGTTTTTTTAATAATGTAAAGAACATGTCAACTTCGATGTTGTCAATGCAATGAATTTTATTTTCTTAGTCATCTAGAAATTTAAATTCTTGTTATTTAAAATGATTTAATTGCGTAGCTGTTAAATACGCAGACAGTTCATTCTCTGCCAAGTATTTTATTTTATTTTTAGCCCAAAGGGGCAAATTGTCCAGAAGAGTTATTAATTTCGCTTTGGCATTTTGCGTTGGTTCACTATAAATGGCGCTTCACTTTTGAAAGTGTTGTCACCAAGTATTAGAGCTGTGCATTATATTTAAAGAAATTAAATAATCAAGAATCTGCATGAAAGTATGTATGTTTCTCGCAGTGTGGAAAAACAACGGTACCTAGAGATATCAAATTTTGTATAACGTAGTCCTCCACTCGATATGGGCATTGGGAAGCCCAAATCAGGAATTTGTTTTATTATCTATTTCATACTTTGTAAAACATTAACGAATTTTTGATTAATAAACCCATCGATTTCAAAGCGAACAATGGCAGCACTGCACAAAAAAAAAATATCTCCAGCGCGCGAGACTGTGTATCGAAAATTCTAAACATATGCTCAATTTGGTTTGTGATATTGCTGTCGAACTGAATTTTATAAGTTCAAGTGCGAAAAATATGGTATTTAATAAATAAAGGTAAGACACAAAACGTTAAAAACGCCCCTTTGGGGGTAATATAAAATCTGAGAGCTTTCAGATTTTTATTTATTTATTTTGTGTGCGTCTGTGTTTGGGACAAATAATCAGATAATTACTGATTAAAAGGAAATATAAAACAAGAGAATTTAATAGACTGTAAAAAGTACATAGCCTATTAGTGGGCAAAATGTATAAGATTGCTGAACAGTGTTAGTTCGACATAGGTTAGAATATAAGCGAACGAGATGAACGCGGTTTTATGGTTTTCCTTATGTATATACAAACCAGTTTCCCTTAGAAAGTCCTCCAAAAATGGGATAGCATCCCTTCCCTAGGCATGCCTACGAGAAGACATCCCTTTCTATAGACAGAAAATCTTTGTATGCTTTTCCTTGCTGATTTAAACAAACAGTAGCAAGCATATACGAAATACTAGTTATAATGATAAAAATTTGAAGTAATTGTAAGATTATATACATCGTCGACATCAAGCTGAAACCACGAATCAATAACATCCCTTTCCGAGGAAAATAATTTTATTGGCATGGGCTTTTATTTTGCAAAAATCGATGTTCTACACTATAGTTCTAATATGTTTATCAGAAACAAATGCTTTTTAGTTTTTGATCATAATGCAAAACAGAAAAAAATTCAATATTAAGATCAAGGGTATCAAGGTTGTTGTTCATATTTCTGAACGGGAATGCGAAAGTATTGTTAATTTTTTCACGGTTCATTTACATCATATAATAATTTGGATTTACGGCCTAAAATTTTAAAATGATAGTTATTCATTTTTAAGTTCTATAGTGAACATTGATTTTTGCAAAATTTTTAAAACTGCTTTTTTTTTTTTTTTTTT